>CM022543.1:12957289-13212540 GCA_012273795.1 Dendrolimus punctatus
TGATTCCGAGCACAAATGGCGATTAAGAGTCGGTTACAAATATGGATAATCCGTAGAATAAACAACTGTTAATAAAGACGGTTTCATGAGTTCAAATTTTTAGGTTTAAAAGACACTATTTTAAATATTATAATACTTACTTAATTTAGTTTGAAAATGCACTTCAACTTGTGACAATATTCTTTGTTTTGATCATTGAATTATATGTACTACGTAGTAGAGCTGTTCTAAACAAAAAAATGAACTTGATGAAAGGCCTGCGCGGAGCGAACGTCCCGTGGACAGACTCATGCATTTGCTGTAGCGGTAAAACACTAGTTATGCTGTCTAAACAAACTATTAAAACATGCAGCGCTAGATCGATTACAGTCATAGAGTGTATAGCATCAATCTCGCGACCAAAACATTGACGACCTGAACATGGCCGCAACGAACAGCGATGACGGGTCGAGACGAATTTTAATGGATAAAATTCAACTAATGTGATGTTTTATCAAGAATACGACAAACTTACCGGTGAAAAGTCGTCCCTTATTTTTAATTGAGTTTCTTGAGTGGTTACAAAAGTACCTTAGTACACATGAAGCTTTTTTAATAGTTACTTTTCACTGAAACTCACATATCGACAACAGCCGGCGAAGACTAAGCGAATTCTTGTCCATGGACTGTAACGAGTGTTCAAATAAGCTAGTTACGGACGCCTGCTCTAGTACATAGTATATTAAACCCCATTTTGTTTTGATTATTTTTTTATTTATCGATCTTTGTGTTTATAATGTAAACCGATATTAGACAGTTTATTTCTGTTTTTCTTTTTAAATGATTGTCAACCGCCGAGTCCTATTAGTTCTGTGCTTTTCAACCAAATTAATTTAATTTGGTTGATCCATATAAAACCAACAGTAGTAGCTCTATCTACCAAACCTCTTCTATTGATCTTTAAAATAATACGAAAAATTATTAATTTTTAAAATAAATAGTTACTATTTTTAAATACATAACTACATATTTTTTAAATTGTTTGTTGAATGTAAGCAAGTCTGTTAATAGATATTTAGCTCTCACTGCGGTTTTACTCGTGTAAACTTTATAAGACATAGATTTGTATCCATGTTTTTTGCTATAAGCTATCCTTCATAAGATATAAAAAGCATTTTATATTAATCTGTTCATAGGCAACACCAGACTTATTTTCACATTTTTAATATGTCCACTTAAAGTAGATACCGAGTAGTTTTGATCGAAGAGGTATGTAAAACTTTCTGTACCATTCTGTTCATAAATAATAGCGTTTTTACTAATGAGATAACATTATTAATTAATTAAGTTACTGGGATTTTGTTATTTACCGTAGTTCTCTAAGAAAAATTCTTATTGTCGTTTATTGCAAGTAATCGATCATCTGAGTTCAGCAAAAAGCACTTATAGCTCTTCACACGCGGATACACTTACAAGTGTTACGTAGGCACATAGGTCTTTAACCTATAATGCATTGCATCACGCGATTGGGTATATTGTGGTCATTTACTTAGTTTCTATACCTAGAGAGGTACTTTAACAAACTTCCATACGTAGAGTTCACTTTAATTAGAGTTTCTATATTAAATTTTTCATCTGTGGAGGCCTATCTATAGCTTCGCATCTAGTTTGTAATTTAGTTTTTTTATTGGAGACGAGAGGGTCAGTCTTGTAAGTGGGTCCATAAGTGTGAGCAGTATTATATATGCGTCTTAATTTGTGCACACAGTCATCGCTGCGGGGTGAAATGCTGCTTAGATCGGTTTAGCACACCAAGCTTTTTTGAAGCAAGTTTTTTATTTGCCCTCCAGATGACCCCGACATTGTACGTCGTTCGTCATATCAGTTCTAGTTACTATTATTTATCTGTTAGCCCTCAAATAAAAATATCGCAGTACTTCTATGCCATGATATTTATTACATGAGTATTCATAATTACTGCCTACCACAAAATTTTCCTGAAACAAGCTCCCAACGAAGTTTCTCTATGGGTACTGCGATGTGGTAAAATATGTCTTATATATATTACACCGAGACCATCAGCACGCTGGTAACACTTTCTGTGTTGCAAATATTCATGAGCGGCGGTAACCATTTTCAATCTGTTTGCTGTACTCCAGCTTTAAAAAAGCTTATCATATCGTTAAATACGATACAAAATAATGAAGAATGTACTAGAGGAATGCTCTGAAAAAGGAATATAAAGGTGAGAGCAATATAACGAAAACGGTAATAAGTTCGTTTTATCGGAATAGTAAGTCAATAAGTAACTTAACAAAATTAAGTATTGATCTTTTGATTAACTTAAGTAATTCTTTAGCAATTTTGGATATAGCCTTTTTAATTTTTAAATTATTTGGAAAGGGTTGTCTTAATAATAAACAACAAATATCATCCCGTCGTATCTTCGATGACTTGATTTTTGTTCTATCATATGATAGAAAAAACCTCTAAAAAATTAATGATAATACTAGCCCATAAACGTCCCACTCCTGAGCTCAAGCCTCCCATTTATAGGGGACAGTATAACCGCCATGATTGTCCAAGGCGGATTTGCGGGTTTGACGCATTGGTTAATTTGATGTGCAGGTTTCGCCACGGTGTTTTCCGTCACTGTTAACACGTGGTATTGTAGCAATATGCACATTAGGTCAGAAAACTGCCTAACTGCCTAAGTTGGGTGTACTAACCGATTAGGATTCGCACCCGCGCCCTTTGCGGTGTAGACACGTGCGCCAGCCGCTAAGCTGCTACGGCTTGCTAGTTTAATTTTATATAGGTATATTTTTGGTATCCAATTCGTGTGTACTCAACATAAATTCCACGTAACCCGGCCAACCATTTGTATCGATCTAAATGAACAGCGAAAAGCACCAACAAACTTGTAAGTTTGGGGTCGCAAACATCGCTGAGAAGGAACATCGGCGAACTGTAAACTTGCTTCGCATCTCATATTCAAATAGTGCAGGGGAGTTAACGAAGCGGGCTCTAGGGGGCAAGAGGCGGGAGGCAAAGGGGGATAGTGGGTTAAGCCCGTAAGAAATATCAAGTTAACATATGTCTGAAGGTGCGTCAACAACCGTACAATGTTTACTTGACAATGACTGTGTAAATTTAATCTGTTTGTTTGAGTTGTGTGACATTTTATATATTAGATAAAGGGTTCACCCTTGCAAACTTTTGTTCAGTAACTATCGTTTTTTTTTCAGTATAAAAATATTTTGTGTAGGTATATTTCCGTTCTCTACACATCAAAGTCTCATAGAAATTGCTGTATTATATAGGCTGTGAAAAGAAAATCTAAAACCTTTACGTTTATTAATTCGCAGTTTTAACAGGATGTTGAAAAGTATAAAAGATTGTGGATGTATCTTTTGATGACTAGCATAGCATCACGCGTCGTGCGGAGGTTAGGGTTGAAAGTTTTAAGATGGGCGGCCCTTTGTGTAATTTTATGTAAAGCGCAACTACATTCGTTACAAGCGTCAAATTTTGTAACTCTTTATTAAATCAAGTAGGATATGCTCGCGATTTCGTCCACCGTTGACTTGAAATTCCTGCGGGATTCCCGGGATACAAAGTACCGGAGCTATCGTTTAAGTGAAAACTATGTTGGAATAAGCCAATTTTTACGCACCCGAACGACTATAAACCGCTCTCGGTAAAATTCCCGCGGCATTCTCGAGATAAAAAATCACACTTTTATTACATTAAAATTGCTATTGATCACATTGGACTTCAAACTTCATTTTAATCTGGATATTTTAAATAATTCCCAGAAAAATTCCCGCGGAATTCCCAAGATTAAAAGTAGCGCAGAATTTAAGCCTAATAATTAGCTGTCCGTAATTGTTTTACGTGAATCCCGGACAAACAGACAAGAAATGCATCGTGTTCTCCATCGTTTATGTAGTGTATACCAATTGTTTTTATTGTTCAACTGCTTTTAAGTACAGAGATTGCATTCTTAGAATTTTATAATATTTTGGATTGCGTTCCGTGCATTCTCTACACGTATTGAATACAAAAAGTTAGACAATAACTGTGGCGCGTTTGACGAATGAGCTGGGCCAAGATCACTAAGTACTTTGATTGACAGAGGGAAAAGCAAGGAACGGGACATAATGTCCTCAAAGGACACCCCTCATTAAAAATTCCTTAAACAAACAAAAGCTTTCGGTTCGCGTGTACACGAAAAAACCAATATAGCCTCGAAGCGGCGAGAAACTGGGAAAAGAAGTTAAGAGGTGTCTATTTGTCACGTTCCTTACTGAATAACGCTCTGCTTTCCAATTAAGGGTAAGCGCTCTCTTTGTTTATCTTAAATTGCGAGAAAATCTCACTCAAATTATCGGGAGAAAAGACAGAGGGGATCGGTCCGTGCAACATAACTTTTGTTACGCTGCAGGATAAAAAGTTGCGTATTTGACTTGAAAAGACGGGGCGCGGGGAATTTTTAATAAGCGAAAAATTTAATGAACGCCCCCTTCAGTCTTGGACCAGTTTTTTACTATGACCCACTGTATTCAATGGGGGGGTTGCTTCCTCTTTCTGGTCAAGAAATTATTAATTAGGTCTAAAATATTTCATGGGAATACAAAGGGAACTTCTTGTTCTTACAATGTGAACTTTGAACATCAGTTTTTATATTGTCTTTATTTTTTATACATCTAACTAGAGTCCGTGCTACAAAAGAAGCCTCACAGAAAATAATGGAACTAAAAGTGGCAGCTCTGTTATTTGATAGAATTTTGTTAGTAAAGTAGCTATTATATTTAGTATTGTAACTTTATAGAAATAAATTTACAGCTTTAATTACGAAATATTTTATACTTATTATTCAATTATTAATTTAGCATGAAGTAAATAATTAGATACTCTGGCAGGGTTAAGTACGGTGATTGCAGCACCCCGTCTGTGGGACTTCTTTTGTGGTGCGGACTCTAATATAAATATGGTAGAGATAGCTTTATGACATTTTGCACTATAATAACTAGCTGAAATGGTAAGAATAAACAATCAAAAATGTTGTTGATTTAAAATGGCGGCGGTCTGTTATAAACGCAGTAGGCTGCGTTCGGCTTGACCATGCCATCTGTCGCACGTGCATTGTCAATCACGCTGGAGCATTCCAGCGTAAAAACATCGCGATTTTGACGTCAAAGATTTTGTCAAACTAATCAATACTAATCAATCAATTTCAGTAATAATTTTAGAGATTAAAAAGGAACTTTATCTTATGATTTTATGTATTCCTACTTGTTTTCTATATCTTGTAAGGTTAAGAAGAAACATAAATATACAAATTTTAACTCTATATAATGTAAAGTACAAGTTCCTAACGAATGAAGTCTCATGCTCAGTTTGTTATTATTTTTTAATACAATTTAAAAGTGTTATTAGTAGGGCGTGGGCTTGAACCCTGGCCGGAAGTCACGCACCACACTTTGGTAGTTTTCTGACCTGATGTGCTTATTGTTACAATTACCACGTGCTAATAACGGTGAAGAAAAACATCGTGATGAAACCTGCCCATTTTAAAAACCGGTGTGTCAAAACTGCCAAGCCGCCTTAGGCAAGCGTGGCGGGTATACTGTCTGTTCCCCGATGGTGGTAGGCCCGAAGCTGTTATCATATATTATTATATTAGTAACTATAATAATATTATTATTGTATATTTTATTCGGTGATCTAAGCCTAATTAACATATTACTAAGTCAGATACATTTTGACTCAGCTTATTCTTAATTTCATATGTTTTATTACAAACAAGTAATCTTATGTACTTTTCTTACATTTTCTACAAGATTAAACATAATGTTTTTCAATCTCAAAGTTTAATAACAAGAGTCTCAATGAAAACGTAACCTCGCCTTACACCTGAGCGGATAAGGGCCCAATTTACCGCACCAGTAGTCAAGGAGCGACATCTGTTAATCGATTGATTGACCCTCACCTTGCGCGTTGTTAAAAAATACGCCCTCGGCTCGTTTGTCCCCATCCCCACGGGTACAATCTTTAATTGGCTGTGTTATATTGAATGTACGAACCTCATGTCACGGTCAATGGACGATTCTCTATGGACAAGTATTTCAAGTGCTAAGTCATTGATACGATAAAATCAATCAGTTATGCAACTTCAAAACTTACATTCTAATATTGTTTTGTATTATCCCCGCAAATTGCTATTGCTATTACATCGCCATTTTGGTGACGTAACTGTAGCCGAACACTCAGTACCATCAATGTACTCTCTGTTCAGTACTGTTAGCATCACTGGTCGGCGAATACGCGTACATATCGAGTTGCGGATGACGTCACGTGAATGTTAATTTGACAAGATTCCAGCGCATTAGCAATTTGCGGAGATAATATTTACCATCAGCATTTTTTTATATTTCTTATCTGTTTGATCGGGATTCACGTAAAAAATATTAGGCGAATAACCATGCGGTTTCCGCTGATTGACAGCAAATTTTTAATCTTAAAATCTGCGCTACTTTTTAGCCTGGGAATCCCGCGGGAATTTTCCCGGGAGCGGTTTGCAGTTTTTCGGGCAGCATGAAAATAGCTTATTCCGACAATTTTCACTAAAACTATAACTTGCATTCTTTTTTACCTGCTGTGGTACCTTGTGTTCCGGGAATCCCGCGGGAATATCAAGTCAAGCGTCGATGAAGTCGCGAGCATATCCTAATATGACTATAAAATCTAATATATAAAATTCTCGTGTCACAGTTTTCGTTGCCATACTCCTCCGAAACGGCTTGACCGATTTTGATGAAATTTTATGTGCTTATCTGGTATCTATGAGAATCGGCCAACATCTATTTTTCATCCCCCTAAATGTTAGGGTAGTCCACCCCTAAATTTTATTTTTTATTTTTAGACAAAATTTTTAATTTCTATTTTTTTATGATACAACATACAAAAATACATACAACCCTAGATTTTCAACCCTCTACGATAAACCCCTATTTTTTACCGGGCAGGACGACGTCTGCCGGGACAGCTAGTATTATATATAAAGAGAACATTAGTAAAACCCATTTTCACGTTCTTATGAAGCTTCGACAACTAGCGCGAGTAAATTGACCCAACAGGGTCCTCGGTAACCCCTCTGGCCGTCTGAGGTCCAGGTGGGGAATATTTTTACAAAGCTAAGGGTAAATATTTCGCCTCACCTTTCTTTATTAACTCGAGAAACGCCCTTTGAGGCACTCCCAGCCCTCAGTAAGTAATGATTTTAAATTTGCCTCATTATTTTGATTTTTTACCTGTCTCTAAATAATTCAAGTCTCAAACGATTGACGGTAACATGATTATTTTTTAAGATATGATTATTCTATTACTCAATAAATCTCATAACAAAGCCTTGGTAGCTTAGCGGGTAGCGATGCTAAGCTATCATACTTTTAAAATAACTGTAGAAAATATTTATGGCATCTTCCGATGAACCTGCCTTACTTGTAATTAAACATAATTATGTAATATTTCATTGGGATCATTAAAATGCATATTGGCTTAGCGGCTAGGGAAACATGTTTCAATCCAACGATATGAGATTGAACCTTAGCAATAGAGTATCGCTTTGAAGTCTTTATGGTTTCATTTATATATTGCGTATAAATACCGCATGTAAATAGTTTACACCAACATCGCACTTATGACTACAAATGCATGAAACTTGCCAATCTCCTTTGAGCATTGTAAGACATATACAAATTTCAAAACAATCATTTAAGTCTATAGATATAATAAAATTGTAAAGTCAAATTTCTGTACAATGAAAAAAAATGCTAAAAACCGAGTCTGGGGGATGTAAGAAGTGAAATAGAACTAATTTAGATTTTTTCATTTTTTTTGTTTCTCTGTCTGTTTGTACTGACTAATCTCGGAAACGACTGGACCGATTTACATAGCCGTTTTATGGCCCGTGGTCTTAGAGACAATAATACAAGTATAATATCTACTAAATTGTAAAGATTTTGCCTCGTCGAACTATTAAACTATGAAGAGCACATTTCTTGAAATAGGTAAGTAAGATTCAGAGTTACATTAATGGTTTAAGAGGTAAGGTTGTAGACATTTAAAAATGCTTTTAAATAAAATTGATTATACTTTAAACAGTTTTTCATATATGACGGTTTTAGGTTAAATGATTTTTTATGATTTCGTAGACAAATTATAAAATTAGTTGGTATTTATCATCTCAACAAAACCCGCCGTAGTTCAAAGATTTGTATGCATTTGTTCGATTTTTTTACAAATTTAATGAGAAGTTATAAAAACATCCGTATAAATATAAAAAAATGTATAAAGCCATCTCAGTTTTATTAATTCGAAGGGGAAGTTACATTGAATAAAAATACGCGAAATTGAAACTTGTAAGACGGAGATGCAAATATGCATTAATAAGATTAAAAAGCGGGATGGAAGATTTTCTTTACGGCTTGACTCGTCTTTTAGAGGCTTGTTCTCTTTTCCGTTTTTAATTATTGAACCACTCATTCCTAATTATTGTTATTAGCGCTGGGGTGAGTGGTGAAAATTGAGGGTCTCGCCGAGTAATATTGACCGGTCGACTGAGGTGCTTCCCTCGGGAGGTATTTAATTGTTCTCGCTTTTGACTTTTCTACTTGTTCTTCTAATACGACTCAGTAAATTTGAATATTATGGTGTCATTTTTATTTTGGATATTTTAATATATCCTTGCACACTGTAATTTTAATTTGTATAAATATTACTAAACTAAAAGATTTGCATGTATATTATATATTCATCACGCTGTCTTAGCTGTACTAGAGAAGGAACTCTCGGCAAACTTTGTCTAGGACGCTTTTCAGTCCAGTGGACCGGCGACCTGTGCAATATGGCTAGTGGAGGCGGGATGTGGCAAGCTAATGTATGACCCACAAGCCTGGAGGCTGGTATCCAACAAGTTAGCTTCTATTTGGTATGGCAAAAGTGTATAGCCGATAGTAACCTCTTTCCAACACGTGAGTTGTCTGTCTGCTTGCGAGCTTCTCAATAAAAAAAGGTTTTGTTTGTTGGAAGTCATCTTAGCATAGCTTAGGTACAGAATAATAATAACAGTCCATAAACGTCCCACTGCTGGGCTCGGGCCTCCCACTATTCGGGAATGGACAGTATATCCGCTACGTTTGTTTAAGGCGACTTGGCAGGTTTGTCACATCGATTAACTAGATGTTTCTTTACTGTTCTTAGTGCGTGGTAATTGTAACAATACACATATTAAATCAGAAAACTGCTTAAGTGAAGATCGGTTCCGACCAGAATTTGAAACAGTGCCCTTTGAGTTTAGGACGCGGCCGCTAGACATTACGCTACGACGACTATAGATACATAATAATATATGAGAAATAATTATGTATGTACAACGTGTAGGTTTTTCCTCTTTCTATCATCGCACCACTGGCCATCGGTTGGGAGTTCATCCCCACTTCCTCGAGCCGCTTCTCTCATGTACGCAACGGTTCTGTAGAAAGTTTCTCTTGTATACCTCGTTGCATCGTTGTTTATCCACAGCAGTGTCATAAAATTTCTTCGAGGCCGGTAACGCGTTGGTAACATCTCTGATGTTGCAAACGTCTATGGGCGATGGTAACCGCTTACTATCAGGTGGGCCATCAGTCAGCTTGTCTGCTGTAGGTACTTCAGCTAATGCTAAGCAAATCATGGAAGCTCTAACAGACAGTCAAAAATGGCAGGCAGAGACCTCAGTTATTTTGTATAGGGTTTTATATGTGAGTGTGTATCACACAGTCATTCCGCTAATGTCCCTAATGCGTATCGGGCGGCATTACGTGTTTTATATCCAAATTGCCGTTCTCTAAGCCGAAAATCCCCAGTAAGCCATGAAACCGAGATCAAAGGTACTCGCAGCCATTACGATTGTGGCTCATTTTTTATTTAGCCCCAGAGCGGAAAACTCTTATCTTAACGCTACCCCCTCCTAGTTTATGACGTTATAAAGCTGATTTTTAATCTGACGGGCACGGGAAATTGCCACGCGCTATTATATTTCTTTTGGATTCGATTTCGCAGTTCAGTTCTCGCTCTTACTCTCGTCCTGGGCTAATTCCGGCCTAAGATCATTGTAAGAAAAGCGAAAGTGAAATTGGAAGTCATTCTGATTTAGCTAAATATATTGAGTGAAGAATCATTATATGACATAGCTGCATAGCAAAGCATAGCATAGCATTATATTTTGTAGACACACGAGACTTTGTGTTTTGATTATATAACCTTGAAATGACATCGATACATCACTATCATGTCAACTCATTTTCTCACAGCCGAAACTCTATAAATACATTTATATAATAGTTATCTCTTTTTTCATTACACTTTTTTGTTTCATAAAATCTAATTAATTTAAAAGAAGTTTCACTTTAAAATAAATTGTAACTCTACGTTACCACTATTTATGATACATATTTAAATTCCATTTTATATTTTTTTACTTTCTTGTGAAAGTATCAAATAGACCTTAGAATGATCAGTTTGTATATATAAACACTCATATAAATATTGTGAGTTTGTCTTTAGCTGGCATCTCATAAAATGGCGGAACGAGTGTAAGACAACGCTGTCACACACACAAGAATGCACTAGTTGGCTAGTTTTTATAGTAAGATTATAGAGCGAAGTCAAATCTAGAGGTAATATAATCGAAGCTTCATTGTGTCAAAATATCATATTTTCAGTAGTAGTAGCTCATGAGATAATTAGCTCTGACTTAATTCAAATTCAAAAGATTTTATTCAAATAAGTTCCACTGTTTTTTGCAAATAAAGTTTTTCTTTCTTTCTTTCTTGGAGAGCATTATTGAAAGTTTTTCTATGTACACCGCTTCGTAACAGTGACAAGAAATTACCCAGAAACAGGCCTAAAAACTACATTACATTTGAAAAAACAATACTTTTCGTACCTGAGAAACGATTTTTCCTCCTGTCAAAAAATTTGAAAAATGCGAGCCATGTTCGAAATTTTTATACGGTCACTGTTTAATCGCAACATAAAATTATAATTAAAAATTATCAACTATTTTGTAACAAGATTTCATACTTATAAACTACTTTGGACTACATTATTATTTAATTTTCATAACTTTCAGCTTACTTATTACGAGATAGTAAATCAGCATTACTAAGTTGGCTGGACGTTTTTTTATTATAAGCACGCATTTTTCTTCCATAGTAAGAACATAAATTATTCTCACTTGTCTAGTGATTTCATTTCATAACAATTTTATAGCATATAGTATTTGATAAGGTTTATGAACATTTATTTTTATTAAAAAAAACTAAAGATTTTGTTACAATTTAAAGTATGAATTGAATAAATGTTTTTCGAGTGTCACTAGGAGTTACTAAACCTCCCTTTTTATTTTGCTACCAATATGAACAGTTTATGAAGTGTGGCACACGTGCACTCAAAATGCAATATGTTAACACCGTACTGCTTACTTCGCATTCAGCAAAGGGGGCGACGAAACTCTTTTTATGAGTACCGAAATGATTTATCGTGTACGCCTTATGCGTTCAAATGTTATGATTTTACCTATTGCAAAAAATAAATTGTACACATTATTTAATTGTTTTTTTGTTTGTTGTTAAGATAAAAAAGTTTCATCTACCTTTTTTTTGAATAGATGATATTTTTAGAATGTTTAGAAAACTGTGGTTAGATTATTTATTCTAGAATTTGCGTTCGTACAACGGTTTAAAGAAGTTGTTGCTTAACCTTTGTTTTTAAATTAATATAACGAAAGTGTTGAGATTTTTTTGTACATAACAGGCTGGTTTGTGTTAAATATAGACTTGTCAGTTTACAACTGACGGGGTCAGAAAAACTGTTGCAAAACAATTAAGATATATTCTTCTCTGTACAAACAACTCGTTTATATTTCATCTTCCAGCTATACTGCCAAAAGAAAGACTAGGAGTTATGGTAGCATCGTGATTTAAGATATCACATTGCATAACAATGACGCGAGTTCTAATCCTAATCGGAAAATGACAAATGTGATAAGTAGATATTTGTTATCGCTGTCTATCACTCTACAGTGATGCAAAGTGAAAGAGAAGAAAGATACTTATGCAAATATGCATAAGTATCTTTCACTTTCTCACAATTACTTGGGATAGGCATAATGTCTTTTCCTTGCATACTCCTCTATTCTGGCACACTTTCTCTGTCACACCACAAATCATCATGCCATAATTTATCCAATACATCTCTTTTTTGGTTTACGTTTACATTTTGTACCCGTGAATTCTGGAGTTTGACATTCTTTTTGTCACGTGACTTTCTACCCTTCTTCATCTCTCTGTTAGGGTGTCTAGGATCGGCTCCAGAGTGCTCCGTTTTATCCATAACACAAGCGTAACTAGCTTAGCATGGGGCTATACAAGTGTGTGTTTGTCTGCCGACTGTTATTATTGTCTTATGTGTTTAAAACCCCGGGGCTATAAAAGTTATTCGGACTTTTGGAGGGCTTGCGTGGGGTCATGTGAAGGCCAACTTTAACGTAAATATGGCGTGACACTGCCCGGTGATTATCCTTGTCTACAGCATATAAAAATGCATCCCAAGCCCTGGACAATGTACGACTATTTTAAGAAATGAGAACAAAAGGTAGTGGATATTGGGATGTACTGGTTATTGGGATAAACTGCTAATGGAACTAGGGATCTCAGACTATGGGTACTATGGCGTCGCGTATACCATTTTTCCATGTTCCGGAACATTTCGGGGATCATGGAAAAAATGGGCAAACGGTGAGTCGCCACTCCCTGCATGGGCCCCAAAAAAATGCCGAACAAAATTGGTGAGAGGCAACATGGCTTCGAATTGATAAAAGGTGTGCAGAGGTGGGCTGAAGGTTCACCGAAGCTACTTCCGACCTTATGGCAATTATCACTTCCACCCCTGGAGATTGAGTCCTAGCTATCGCAACCGCCACTCCGCGCCGGCTGGCTAAGGCAAGCACGGAGGCGGGCTATTACTATTCATTACAAGTCTGTACTACCTTAGTATTCTTTCTCTCAATTCTACAGTCACGGGTGCGACATTGAAGGATCCCCTTATGTACTCATTTCTTGTTTAGGTAAGTATAAGAAATGTAAAATAAAATTTATACATATATACACGATAATAAAATCGAACTAAGTATCAGTACATACTAGTAAATTATTCACCATATTATACTCGAAGTATCTGAAGCATTTTTCCTTATTTGCATACATTCGTACGGAAAAACAATTTCTTGGTCTCTCTTAAGTTCGCGCTGAGTTTATGTGGGTTTTATGAAAATAAGCGGGCGGCCGCTCATTTCGGGTCGACGGGTGTATAAGGGGGTATGTGGGGGAATGGGGGGTGTTTATGTCGTTTTCATGGCTCGAAGGACCACCGCCGCGGCTTTTGGCACCAAGCCAGATGTTGGAAATGGTAGCCTCTCTTTTGTTCTCTCTGCGGAATGCTATTTGGGTCCGATTTTCGGCACATATAATTATATAATTTAATAAACATAGTGTCTGTCTCAGGCTTATAAATACATGCTAAAATTTAAGCGAAAACTGCTATTTGTACGATGCCTAAATATTAAACGAATCAACCTAATTGAATCAATTTGATTGAAAGGTACAAAATTGGTAAGACGACGGTATTAAATGACAATAAATGATTCTTTAAGTTTAGAAGGATCACTTTAGTTGATTCATTGAAACTTGTTGGCAGAAATGAATATTTTAATATCAGCTCAACACAAATGAGCTCAGCAGATTTCAATTAAATTTTAGACATTGAAACAAGTATTTTATCTGAAATTTTCGCATGTCTTTTATTTCGATATTTTGCAGTGTTCAGATTAGGAATATAAAATTCTAGTCCCGAAAGTACGTTAGATAAATTTACCTCACTATAGGTAATCGAAACTGGCAGAGCAGCCCCTAATTTAAAAGAAATGCATGAGTTCAGCTGACAGGCGGACGACCCAACTGATGGCTAGCGGTTAGTTACCGTCGCCTATGGATACTTGCAACACCAAAGAGTAAATGCGCTACTGTTCTTTAAAGGAAGACTGGAACCTGGCCACTAATCCCGGAACACAACTGAGGGTTGTTATGGTGGCATGCTCTAGATCAGGGGTGATAGGTGATAGCCATCCAGACGGGCAAATACTTCATTATCTGACTGTGGGTTGTTTTGTCACCTCCTACGACAGGCCGCCTGGCCGGAAGAAATTGTATTATTTCTTTGTTCCATGCATGTTGTATTATTTCATTACAGAAGTAATCGAAATAAACGGACCAAAGTATTGTTACGAGTTACGGAACTCGAATTAAAATACCGTTGGAATTATTATAGAGTTTATTAGAACCATACAAACACGTATAACATAGGTACAAATATAATCGAACACAGCAAATACGAACATAATGCAGAAGGTCGTAATTCAATAAAACGCGCAAAGTTCGTCACTATGGTTCCGGATTGTAGTACACAAGTCTCCCTCCGATCGTGGTCATAGATCATCTGCCTCCCCCTCCATCAGGTCCTTGTTTTATAATCCACAAATACAATATGGACATAACCGGCCCGGTAACATCGACCGAATTCTCGCTTTTAATTTAAAATCCGTAACACCTGGCTAATGATTACAATACAACAATAGGCCGTATGCCAATAAGTAAACAAAAGAAGACGACCATAAAAGATTTTCAATGTTGTTAGTTTAAATGCCGACGGGTAATAAATATGCTTTGTTTCACATATGCAGGTGGATTTTGTTTTGTTGGCGTCTAGGTCGTAACAGTATTTTCACATTAAATTAGTTCTGATTGTATCGCAAAAACGATTATTGATATTAATTCTAACATAATAACACGTATAGCTGTCACCACGTTGGTTTTGAGTGTCGACCAATAAACTTCACCAGAATTACCATTCGGTATGTATGCCGATATGCTAGTGATTGTTCAAACGGTTGCCGCCATGTTTGCGGCCGATATGCGGTGGATGTGTTACGATGGCATTTCAACTGCTTCACACGTCCTATTCTCGATATCATCGCCTGAATTACAAGTTAATAGGCGTTTGTTGCCTATACATGGCAACAACATCGTGGCATGCTTATACAGACTTGTTAGTGGTTAGAATTTTCTAACTTCTTTATTCGAATTATTTATATTGAAGTTATAGTGATGGGCCTCGAGCTGTTCAAATACGGCTTGTATTTTAATAAAATCAAGAAAACGCTTGATATCTTGCATTTCTTGGTAGATAAATGAATGAAATGAAATTTATTAGCATGTAAGTAAGTAGTACATGGTACATAAAAAATGACTAAAATACAGAGTACAGTAGGTATAAAAGGCGTCCTAAAGGAAACTCTGTTTCCCACGCTAGGTCTCCTTGCCTTAGAGCCTGTGTGGCGGCGGGTCACAGTAGGATTCACTTCGGTCATATAATTCACATCATTGCTGATAGTACGTTAATGCAATGTCTTTGTTTAGTCAAAATATAATGTAAAAATAGGGATATATTATAATAATCGGACTACTATCTAATGATGTAGTGAAATTGCTTAAGGATTGTCATTTTTTGAAGTCGTATAGGTACATATTTGTGTGGTATTTTTAGACATTTTGAAAAAGAGTGTATGTAAATGCAGCTTTTTTGAACATATAATAGGCGCTGCGCACTTTCCTCGCAACTTCTTGTTTGCTGCCCTGGAACTGGGTATAACATAATCGAGGGGTAACATTTCAGCTAAGTTTAAAAAAATCTAAATGATAAAAATCGTAAACTATTATCAACGAAACTTGTTTTATAAAAGACCCGTTGAACTGTTTTTGAGTTATGACGTTTAAACGTTTTCGTAGTTAAATATTGAAAATCATGAATTTGTCTTATCTCTATTAAACCCTTCTTACTTCGTGGAAAACCACGCACTTGGCCGATTTTTTCACGGTAAAAGTCACTCGAAATATTTTTGTACAAGGGTTTCTGTTGGTTCGTGAAGGCATGCAGATTGACTTTGTAAGGCGGGGTTCATTCAAATCAACTGTGTCGCAACATTGCTGCGTGTTTTTGAGCTGAAAAAGTAAAGCTTTAAGATTTGAAATCGTTTTCTTATTTATAACTGATTTTAAAAAAGAAGGAGATTCTCAATTCGCCGTGTAATTTTTTTCTTCATGTTCCGGCAAAGTTGAGCCATAACTTTTTGTTTTTGAACCAATATCGATAATAATTTTTGTGTTAGATTCAGGTTAGTTCCTAAATGGTACAGATAAATTTCATTACTATAGGATCTCCGAAGATATACCACAAAATTAATTCCGTAGAATCAAATAGAAAATGTGTAGCGGATGAAGCTTTAGCAATAACTTTCTTATTTTTTTTTATTGCGCGAGATCAGCAGACAGGCAGACGGCCCACTTGATGGACAGCTGTTACCATCGCCTATGGACATTTGCAACACCAAAGGTGCTACGAATGCGCTGCTGCTCTCTTTAGGGAGCCTGGAACCTGGTCACTAATGCCGGAACACAACACAAGGTTGTTATGGCGACATACTCTAGACCAGGGGTGGTAGCCATCCAGTCGGGCAAATGCCCTACCACCTGGCTGTGGGTTGTTTTGTCGCCTCTTACGACAGGCCGCCGGGCCGCAGGAAATTGTATTCTTTCTCCGTTCCTGCACGGATAAATTTATTTCTCAACTGATTTTAATAATTCTTTTTGCATTGGGGTCTGTATCGACTTTAAGAAGGTTCCATATGAACTACATTGATATTGGACCTTAGCCATTTACCATAAGTTTTGCAGTTGGTCAGTATTTTAATTTTTACTGAAGATATATTTCTAAGATCTATTTATTTATTTCTGTTCATAGGAAAATCCTTCACACTCACAATAATGTTGGCCACATCACCGCCACAAGTAGCAACGTACCAAAAGGCGATCAAGGTGACGGTGGATGGCCCAAGAGAACCAAGGTCCAAGACACGTCACCATGGCTTCCATCCGTTCCACTTCGGACCCAGATTCGCACCAGACCCATTGATGGGATCTCTACCATTTAAGTTATCAGGTAATACATTAAAAAAATATTTTAAGGTTTTTTATAGTGTTGCATTTACCTAAGCTATCGAAATAACTCGTATCTCAATAAGTAAACAACATAAATTTTTTAAACCAATTTTAGTTGAAAATATGTTAAAGCTTTACAGCCACGGGTTTTTTCAGAATTGTTACAAAGGGAAAATATTTTTTAAGACTTTGGAATTTAATATTTCCCTCAACTTAAATAAAAAGGCATAATGAAGATCATCCTCTTTAAGTTATTTAAAACATATTACACCATTGTATAGCCCCAAACATCTTACTTTTTTAGTGCTGGAGTATAGCAGACAGGATTTCGGCCCACCTGTGATGGAAAATGATTACCATCGCCTATGAACAATCGCAACACTTTCTACCAGCATCTTCTATAACATACATTGCCAGATAAGCATTGTATATCCTATAAGTTAGGTTGCCTGGAAGAGATCACTCTAAGAGATAAGGCCGCCCGTGCTACCTAAATATATTGTAGTTAATGCATTGTGTTTGTTTATTGTGATATTTTGAAACGAAGAAGACTTATGCTTTGTTAGGTCTCATTCTTGTATATATATACGTGTTGCCGGTTTCTTATTGGTATAGCCAGAGACGATTGATGACCTGAGAAACGCTTTATCAATTTTCGTTACTCTTTTCATACATACCTACACGCTTATTTAAAGTGCTTTTAACGTTTTTATGGTTCTTTATATGAAAATAATTTTATTTTATTATAACATGTGTTATCTGATCAATTATGTTGTACAAGAACCTACCTACCGTCATTTCATTTTCCTTACTAGGGTCAAAGTGCGGAAGCTCTCAAACATTTCTATCCAACAGATATTAAATTGTCACTCCCGACCGTTGTCACTCAGTCTGCCAGCGCCGTCGCGCTGAAGGGGATTTAATTTGGTCCAGAACTTTTGCCCAACAATTAATTATCAATTTATAACCCCTCTTTTCACACCTGTAAGTTTAGGGGTGAAAATTCTGGGTTCGAACGAAACTCATGAATAATTATGAGTAGACAAAGTATTATTTTGGTGTCTTGATGACTATAACAAGAAAATATAATATCAATAAAATACCTACCTAAAATTATAACAATAACTAGAGATGCCACGAATATTCGGCTGCTATTTTAACTATACGGTTTTCTGCCGAATACTGTGTAATATTCAGCCGAATACTAAATCGTAATGAAGCGCATATATTATTCAAAAATGTATCCATTCCAATCACGAATTATCGATAGTTCACAGTGATTAAACTGCGTTTTAACAATGTTGAATGCGATTTTAATTAATTTTACGTTTCAAACAGTTTCTAAAATGTCAGAATCAAATAAACAATCCTGTTACGCTCGAGATGCTTACACACATCTTACAGCAAACATTCGGCAGCGGAATATTCGGCGTTCGAAGAGTGAGGCCGAATATTTAGTAGGTACTTATTCAATATTCGTCCAAACCACAATTCGTATCATCTCTCATAATAACAGCAATATAAAACAATAACATATATGACAACATAACATATATAATAAAAATAATAAAATTACGTTTTAACGGTTTTGAGCGAGGTATTTTAAATTTGATTTTTATTTCGACGTTGCGGCCAGTTTTCAGTAGCCGTGATCATGAAAGACAAAGATGTCAATAAAGTACTTGTGTACTATTCGAAATATGTATTTTACTGATTCTGCGAACTCTTTATTTATATTTTTGTTTTTGCAATTAAATTTTGTATATATATTGTATATATTTCTTTGTAGAATTTTGCCTATATGGAGTAAGTGCGAAGGTACAATTTTATTATGAAGCCGAGTTGTAAATAATAGCAGCTGCAGAAAATCGACCCTCATATTGAGCTGACGCCCGTTGGTAGGATGCCTCGCTTGGCAACCGCCGTCGCTACACTCGCTTCTTGACTTCCACCTAATAAACACCCCCGTTTTCAATACTTTATCCCTACTTATCATAGAGAGAGTATTGTATAGAGATAGCATTGATTATAAAAATTGTTCCGAAATCAATATGAACCCATGCACGTAATCATTAGTTTGAAAGAGACGCCATACATATTTTGTATTTTCTGCGTATGGGACTTTGATTTCAATTTCCTGGGGTCCAATCATCAGGTCCTGAATTGGTAACCATCGAACTACCTCGAGAGTATACACTTACGACTAAAGAAACAAATGAAAATCGGCTAACAATTGACGGAGATATTGTGTTATGAAGAAGTTGTTTAACAGGTTTCATGGGTTTCTCTAATTCCGACACGGTAATAAGGACCAACTTGGGAGTATAATATTTTCTTAAAAAATACATTTGAAAATCGGTCCACGATTGACGGAAAAATCGAGTAACACACATACAAAAAAAAGATAGATGTTACGTCACGCAAAAGCAAGGTTAAAATACATAATACAGAAAACAGAAAACCTTTGTAGATGCATCCCTGAAGGTTTTCTATTTTTTCTGTATTGACAGATTTTAGCACGTGCTATAAAATAAATATTTGTATCTCAGCTTCTATATAATTTAAAGACTCCTGCCCAGCGGCATGTTTCTCAGTGAAACTTCTATTTTTATTAAAAAAAATAGATATTATGTCTAAACTTAAATCGGATTAGCTAATAGCTTCCAACTAGACAACTGTTTTTGTTATAATTTTACCTATTTATAAAACACTATAATATGTAGCGTATTTGAAGTTAAGGGTCGACCAGCAGTTAATATCTTTTGTCGAGGTATATTTTAATGGAATCTACCCAGCTTTTGCAAAGTTCGATTTTGCAAAGTTATAGCTATATATATCTAATCAAATTTTATAAAATCGCTGTTTTTAAATAGCTAGAATATTTTTACGAATTTCGATTTATTTCAAACTTTCAGCAAAATTGCTTTATTCTGTCCCCAAGAAGCCCTGAAAATGTGGACTAGGGAATGGAGCTTGTATTTGAGGTATACATTTTTTAATATTATCAAAATTGCATTGAACCTGATAAGGAATTTCTTAATAGTCACCACTTTAGCATATAAAATAATGATTATTGAATTAAATAGAAAAAAATTAGGATTGGAGTTTTGTGTTCTAATGTTACCTAAAAGAACAAAAAAATACAAAGAAAATGACTATTGTAAAAATTTGAAACATTTTTATTTATAACTTTAGTTTAACTACTTTACAATATTTTTCAAAAGAAGTCACACATACTTCTAAAGAATTGAAGAAACAGATTTCAATCCTTTATTCATTTTTTTTACGATGTTTTCCTTCACCGTTGTTAGCATGTGGTAATTGTAACAACATGCATATTACGTCTGCAAACTGCTTAAGTGGTGCATGGGTTCCGGCCAGGATTCGTACCCACACCCTTCGAGTTTTGGACGCGTGCGCTAGCCATTGTTGCATAGCGATGTTTAATATCGAATCATTTTATTGGGATCTTCAGTGTTCTTTAATAGCGCCGCAATGCTAATTTTACTTCCTTTTTTAATCTTTTTATATTTCTATCCTTTAAAGCCATTTTGCAATACAAATATGAGAGTAATTTATATAAGATGCTTCATTTCGAACGTGTTTCCACTTTGGTACCTACGTCTCTGTTGTGTCGTGTAGACTCGTAGCTCCAGAGGAGCGCGAGGTGTGTAATTGAGTTACAGCCCTTTGACACCCGCTTTAACGAGGTTTGCGACGACACTTGCGTACCGACACTATCGACACATGCCTTGACATCGCAACGGGTGTCTTGCGATAACACTGACATTATAGTGCTTTCTATACTTATGTATCTATTTTTAACCCCAACATAAATATATAAAGCGTTTTTATTTGGAATAATAAGAAGCAAAAGTGGTGAAGTAGCTTTGTGTCTAAGACAACCAGTTCTCATTTGGATAGCGCGAATTCGGATTTTGGCTAGTAGAAATGCACCACTTAGACAGTTTTTTTGGATATGTTGTTTTAATAATAATAAAATGAAAACTTATTTTTTTAACAACAAATTTACAAAGAAACCTGATGTGAGAGACTGGTGTCTGAAGTAGATTTAAAAAAAAATCGCTATGACATGACGGTCATCGTCGGTTGTCTTCGGTACTAATTCGTAAGCTATTAGAATTTTTAATTGAATTTTAATTCCATTAATTAATAGTGTCTTAAGATGGTTTTTAAATTTTATATTTTTTCCGCGCAGGAAGCGTTAGGTATTACGTTCATGACGTCACTCGATAGTAAACAACCGTCTTCGATTCTAATTTTAAGATATTATGGAATACATAATAAAATTTCCTCTTCTTATAATAGATGTGTATGTATGCGCATTACTGGATTAGAGTAAGAAATAGGCTTCTATGGCGGCGCGAACCGGATCTCGAGTTCGCTTTGTTCCGCTTTAGAAACAATTTAGAGAGCACTTCAATATGTAAATTCCGCGTTTCGCGGCTGCTCTGACGAGTGGCACCGCTGCCCTCTTAACTGCGAGTACCAATAACCCTTGCGAAATCATGATAAATTATCCACACTCACGTTCACGCGCTGCTCTTATAGATGTTACTTTCCAACAGGACGTCAGAAACTATTTGGATGTGGCATTGTTATAACATTTTCGTAAAGGTCCTACCAAAGTAATATTCAAAATAAATGTTATGAAATCTCGTAGACATGTGTTCCAGATAAAAAGTATTTTTTACCTCTCTTTAAATAGCATAAAATAAAGTCGCTTTCTGCGTCTGTCTGTCTGCTAACTCCTCTTAAGCCACGCAATGGATTTTAAGAGGTTTTCATTTTCATCAGTTAGATAATTTTTCACTGAAAATTTATGTATATAAAAAATATAATTAAGTTTTTATGTAAGTAAAATAGAGCTACCCCTGAGACTTTGACCCGCGGCGTACTTGCCGCCAAAACTAGTACATTCATAATCATAAATACAATTATTTGCATAATTTCATTAAAATTGGTTTATTTGATAGGCTATACATAAATTATAAACTTTATTTCAATGAGTTTCTGAATTTGAAACATACAGAAGAGAGAAATGACATGGAAAAAGAAGTAATACTCTTTCATGTAAATATGAACGAGTCGAATTCACAATTTTCCATTTTGTTCGACATTCTTCTTATGTCATTTTGTAACCAAAGCAATACGTACTTTTTTAGTCAAAATATTCCCTTTTTTTACATAATTTTTTTTCTTTACATAGTTTTATAATCTGAATAAGTAATTTGTTACTGTAGTACTTACTTTTTATCTTTATCCGTTATACAAATGCTCATATCTTCAGAGCTTAAACGCAATCCAGATCATAAATCAAGTAAATTAAAAAAAAGATATTCTCAATGAAGAATTCAATGATAATGTCTACATTATGTCATCTAAGACATAACTATCCATTTGTGTATTATTTTAACACATCCATGTGTCCCACATCGCCGTGTGAGCGCCACTTAAAGTCGCAGCCTTCGCATTATTAATGAGGGAGCCTTAGAGAAAATTAAATATAGCATTAGGTCCGGAAGCCCGGGATTGTGGGGGGTCGGGTGGAAGAAGTGGGGGGCGACATAACCCTTTCGCCGCCCGCCGCGGCACTCGCGCGACAATGCGGGTGCATAATTACGCATTTGTAAATTTTAAATGTCCCACCCGCCTTATACTGCTTTTTGTATGGCGTGATTCGCGCTTTCATTCCGCTGTTAAACGGTTTAAAATGAATTCGTATGATGATGACTCTCGTACATGTGATTAAGTCGACGCGACGTGTAATTTTCGCAACTTGTTATGGGCATCGATTTTTAAAGTTCATTTCCTTCTTCTATATTATATACATCTAGACATAATAAATTATTTAATTCAAATTAACTTCATACTCATTAAATGTAGTGTTTTTATGTGACGGTTTATTCTTAACAGTGAATTTGGTATAAACATGGAAGAAATATAGTATTCTTTTTCTGTGCTATAAATGTATTTCTAATTTTCTAATGATGAAAATAAATTAAGATATTTTATACCGGCAAAAAGGCACGATTACGCCGGATATAGAGCCTAAGTTAATGAGCAAATTTTAATAAGCCGATTTTCTTGTAATGTAGTATACATAATAGGTATATATAATTATGTTTTATTTATAAAGAATATGTCTATATTTTACTATTCTTACCCAGAAATCGTAGTAGTTTTCGTGGAATAGTAATCATAAATTTATGCGAGTAAAATACCTAATTATAATTACGAGGCCGCGTGCGAGTAGCACTGATACATGAAAGTTCGTACGACTTTGCGTATATCAAGTTACTTTAATATTGTAACACAATTAAAAAAACTGGATATTAGATAGATAGATAGATAACTCTTTATTGTACACCAATATAAACATGAACTTAAGACTAAAATTATATCTAGTTATGTACAAAGGGCGGTCTTATCGCTAAAAAGCGATCTCTTCCAGACAACCCCAATACGAATATATTTTTTTGAATGTTCTCATAGAGCCTTTTTATTTAATACCATTGAGACGGCCTCAATGGTATTCTTTAAATTTCAAACTTAAGTATTCACTTTCCCTCATACATTAAGTTTTCCTTCAGCATTAGCATGTGGTCTCTATCACTGTTATTTTTGTTTCTGTATTATGTTAGATTACAGTAGACATGATGGTCCACCTGATGGAGAGTGATTTGCGTCGCCCATGGCCATTTGCTATATCAGGGGTGATACCAATGCGGTACTGCCCTTGAAGGGACTTTATAACGTATTTTTTGGAAAACCTCACATCGTATAATGTGGGAAAATTTTATTTGGTAGCTCATATTAAATCATGTACTTGGATCATGTTTTAATATTATTTAGAGCAACAAAAGTAAATTAGATTCTGTGGGCTTAAGATAAACAGCATCAAAACTTGCAAGTTTCGGCAATTTCGTATTGGATTAACTTAATCCTTTATAATTTCAACCAAGTACCGAACAAGTATTAAATATTAATTAAAATTATCAATTAACATTATTCTGCTCGAAATAATTGTGTGTGAAACTATTTAAATTTTAAGCTATATGTGATTCCAAGTAGGTTTTATGGGTTTCGTAGCCATTTTGGCAAAAACGTAAACCTTTTTTGTTTCTACCACGTCCATTCGTCTGTATGTTTTTATACGTCGTAAAATTACAAAGAATTTGTAATATAGATGCTAGACATTGCTGTAGTGAAGCTGTGAAAAGAAGATCAGGGGTGGTCTCCATTATACGCTTTGTACTATTCATAAGCGTGTTTTTGATAAAGTCGAGATTCGCCGTAAGCTTCCTGTAATATTTTCAGTGTCTCCGTACACGAAATTGGCGATGCCTAATTTAAGACTAACTCTTTGTTCGATGTTTTTGTCCATTATGAAATTCGCAATACACACTAGATAATATTATCTAACTAAAAACAGCACTGTATTTAATCTAAATCAACGATGTAACTCAAACTCTGCCCCAAAATGAAAAACAGTTGCGTCAATCTAATAAAAAAAATGTATTTGGAACCATAAACAAATGACCCATTCTCGATACTTTTTTGACAGAGTAGTAGTGTACCTAACTGTGTTTTGAAAAGTATTTTCAGTGTATATAGTCGCATGGCGCAAATTGAAAGTTGGTTAATTACTTTTTTATTTAAGACAGTAAGTGGCGATAGAGTAACTTCCACATTCATAATACTCGTCTGGTACTCTATAATTTGAACTGGAAAATGTTGAATGAATTAAATGTGGTAGAGTTTTAAAAATACTTTAAACATACAATAGAATAAGTTTTGAAATAGATAGGCATATGGAAAGTTTTAATTCGACACTTTTTTGGTTTTCGTACCCAAATGACAATATCAATGAATTAATTTTCATAATGTTTGTATTATAAATTTGTCATGTCTAAATACTGACCACCTTTTATTTAAATTGATTTTACAACAATTATATCTCCAGTTGCAACTTGTAGTTTTTAATACTGGCTCGAGTATCAAGATTCTCGATAAACTTGTAACGGGATTGAGAACTTCCTAATGAAGTGATATTTTCTTAACAAGTAACACGACAATATCTCGAGACCTTCAAACCCCTCTTGACAGCTACTTTTATTCACCAAAAGGTTAATTAAGCAAAACAAAAAGGGGTTAAACAAAATCAATAGAGGCAAATTCATTAAGCGCTAAGCAGATTGAAATCCAACATGGCTCCCAAGATGGCGGCGCGGGCGGGTTAAGGCGAGTTGACAAAGCGGCGTCGTTAGTTCGCGAGCCCTCTTATTAACCTTATGATGTACGGTAGGCATCCATCTTGCTAACTTACTGGCGACATAGCTATAAGGATCTAGAATGCATGCATGGTAGCTACAATTATATACACATACCTAACATACGAAAGAAAGAAAATAGGTATTTCTAAAACTTAACGACAAACATGAAGTATTAAAAAACATGTTTAGAAACGAAATTATGTGCCGCAATACCTATAGGTAAAATTAGCAATAGAAATTTCTCACTTGTATAAAATGCTTGTCAAATTCCAAGAAAAACTCCCTTGAGTGCATTTGACTAACAATCCATTGACTTTATGTATAATATTCTATAAAAAAATGTAAACTTTCTAAGTGATGGATGTAGAAGTGTTTAAATTATTAGGCTTTCATGTTTGTAGCTAATAAACTAACCAAACAGGCACATCGTCTAGTTATTACAAAATTTTCAATAACAAAGGCTTTAAGTAGATCTAATTCAAAATTATTTCTATACAAATGTGATGTTGTATAATGACGAGAAATCGTCACTGTCAGTGGGACCTTGTAACTACTTTTATTAACATATCTTTTTTCGCAAAAATAGGAGGGCGGTAACATCCGTATTAATATTATAAATGCGAAAGTAACTCTGTCTGACCCTTACGTTGTTACGGAAAAACTAGTGGACCGATTTGCCTCAAACTCAGTTTACATATTTTTTCGATGACGAAGATGAAAACAGGGTACTTTTTATTCCGAAAAATGGGTTATATTCCGGGGTAAAAATGTATTTGTCTCTCTGTTTGTAACGATTTTAGGGAACAATTAACTATTGGACCGATTGGTCTGAAATTCGGTATAAAATATGTAATTTTAATACTGAAGGTACACAGGGGATACTTTTCATCCCGGATAATGAGATAGATTTATGTAAAGGTTATCCCAGTAAGTAGGATAGGTTTTGTTTTTTGTGATTTTCGTCATTTTGGTAATTTTGTTATTTGGCATAGTTTGCGATATAAAATGAAGTGAACCTTCCGTGGGCAAATAGCTCTAAATTAAAAAATTAATACAACATAACATGTGTTAACGCCTGGTATTTAAACAAGATGCATGCACTAAAGTTTAATCGATGCCGCAGCCGCGGGGTAAACTCTAGTTTTACAATAAATTCTGATATTTAAATGCACGAAAAAATAGGCGTTAAAATAACATCTTATCATATGACTTTTAAAATATCATGATAGAAATAACTTATTACTTTTCAAAAATTAATTCGTTATTAGAATTTTTTTTATCTATGACGTCAGAAATAGACACACTCGTACAAAATCTATGAAACTGCGACGTTAAAATGGCAGCATTTTATAACAAGTATCTCAGTTGATTTTACTCTTCACTCCCCTGTACACACAGTGTATACTGTGTATAACTGAATAACAATACTGCTGTATTGTTAATAGTTTTACAAGAAAATAATATCACAAAAAAATTTAGATATACAAGGTCCTGACACAGACACTGACACCGACGAAATCTAGCTTTATAAAAGCAGACTAGCACCCTAGACCGACTCTAATACAAAGAAGCGAAATTGCTCAGCCGTTTCATTATAAAAGATGTTTGGGAAAAGTAAAATAATTACTTGAAAGTGCTTTGCCCAATCCTTTCCCTAATCACCACGAAGGGGCTTAGAGAGTCGTTTAAAAAATTCCACCCTAATCCCGGGACATCGGGATCACACTAAAACGTAAATTCATTTATCGGGGTAATCCTGGTCGTCTTCGCGGATTAACGCTGTATCGGGAGGCAGGAAAAATGCAAGACGCAATCTAGCAAATGGCATTAAAATGTTTGGGTTCAACCCTCTCGCGGCGCGGGTCGACGCGATTTTTCAAAGTCGAAGAAAAAACCCTTTTGTCCGGGGCAATGTAGCGTACTGGCACGTCTTCGGATGCGGCCAATCCACTATTACGAGGATCGTAACTGTTTGATACTTTTACATTAAACAATAATGCTATAGAAGCTTTTCGTTTTCTTTTGTCTGCGTTCTAGTGGTTCAAGTATTTGTACGACTAGTTTACTAGAATGTACTTGTAGAAGGCCTGTCTTTGTATCCTGGTAGAGTAAATTTCATAAATGATTTTTCTGTTATATGCATTGGGTCTGGGTGCGTGATATCACCCCTGACTTATTGAATACATAACATACCCTATAGTATAAACGTAACTTCCTTAGCTGCTGTGTGTTTGTTTGTACAGCGATTTAAAAATATATAAGAGTGATATATTTCTACATGAAGAAATTTGTAGTTAGAATTTAGTTTATAATGAATTTGAATATAACACATAATTTGTTTTTATTATGATTCTCATCTTTTTCCGTGAGTAATAATAATAATAATAGCCCGTAAATGGGCTTTGAGATGAAACCTTAGGTGAGTAGCGACACCTTGGACCTGAGTCTGGGCAAGGCAAGGCAAGGCCCCGGCCTCTGTGTTTGCCTGAGCTAACTAAAACGCTAAAGCTAACACTCAAGCTCCAGGGGTGGAAGTGATAAATGACAAAGTCGGAAGTAGCTTTGGTGAGCCTGCAGCCCACATCTCGACACCCCTTAGCCACTCACACACATGTTGCGTCTCGCCAATTTGGCTTTTTAGGAGCTCATGAAATGAATGGCGAGTCACCGTTTGCCATTTTTCCATGTTGAGCTGGACATTGAGATGGGCAGACGCCATATTCTCTATTGAGGAATTCATCGCAATAGCCCCGTGCTTTTTATTCTCATTCCCTGCAATAGTGCTACTTTTACCGGGGCTTGTTCTTGGATGCATTTTTATATGGTTTAGACAGGGATTATTGCCGATCAGTGACGCCAAATTTAGATTAAAGTCAAGAAGCCTCCACGTGCTGGCCTTCCCGTGGTCCCACGCAAGCCCTCCAAAAATACGGGTCATTTTTATGGCCCGTGTAGACCACGGGCCATAAAAACATATATAATAATAACAAACACACATATTATATATCTTTAAATTAAGCAAATTACGTTTGTTTAACGTACACAACAGACTACTCTGGGGCAGATCCCAGACACCCAGAACGGAGTTTTCGAAATTCACCATGCCAGAAATCGAACCCGGAGCTTCTGTGTTGCAGTGAAGTAAGCCGGCAAAAGCTTAGCCCGCCCAACCGCAGAGGCCTTTGAGTAATATCAGTAATATAAGTCGAGTAAATATGTATATTTCTGAAGTATATCGAAAATGTTTCCTGGGAGAGATGTAAATTAATATTATGTTGCAATATTTGATATAGTCGAACTATAATTATTTATATTTTTGCTAAAAAAAAATCACATATCGGTCATTTACTAAATATCTATAAAAATATATATTTAAAAATAGTAAGTATCAAGACTAGTTGAATATTGTTCAGCGATTACACATTGCGAACAGTAAATGTAAAGAATTCTAACATTTTTAACGAATGCAAATCGTCTGGTGCTGCCCCTTCTTTTGAATATTTGAACAAGGAATACAAAATGAAACAAAGCCTTAAACATTTATCATGTAATGGTTGAAGGATAAACAAATAAGAAACGTAGTAAATAATATTAACATATTAATTTTCATGAAAATAAATTATAGTATTTTTCTTCAATAGTAATAGCAAACAAAAGAAACCTCTATCTGACACTGCAATGCTCAATTTTTGTAGAATATTCCAGCGACTTGGTTACTATTCTACACTAAATTTTATCGAAAAAGTGAGTCAATATTAAAAAAAATACAGATTACAAAAATGTAATATTTTATTTATTTAGCCTACCGCATATAATAAACAAGTTGGCGGTAGGCTAAATAAAACTTTAACAATACTCGTTAGACGAATGTCATCTTTGTCGTCCGTGACCACGGCCACTGAAAAGCGGCCGAAACGTCGGATTAACCAAAATCAAATAAATTACCGCGCTTAAAACCGTTAAAACGTAGTTTTATTGTACAAAACATGTGTTTCCGATAGGCATATGAAGAGTTGTTTTGCTGTGTGTTTTCATTTTTAAAATGTAATATTAGTTAACTACACCAGTTATTGAACTCTTTGGAACTGTCATTAGAACCTTTTACTATTCCTCTTTTGGAGTGAAGACCTCCAAATTGGTTGAGATTTCCGTTAAATGGCTTCAGCTTGGTTTTGCTTGAAGATTAAAAAAATGAATATCGTTATTACTGGTCATTGTCTAAAATACACAAACTGAGTGAAACCATATTTAAAAAAGAAAAAATATAATAAGAATAGATGTTCAATTGTTTGAATCGTCCATTGTTTCGTGTGCTTTTAACAATCTTAAAGTGGCTGCATTTATTGCTGAAGCACTCAGGCGGTGCAGAATTGTCTAGATTGTGAAGGCTTTTAGCTAGAAGAATAAATAAGTCAGAGTTGGTTTCTACAAAGATACTTATGAAATTGATGGATAACTCTCCCATACCTAGACTATGTAAACTAATAAATCTTTACAGTGATATTACTGATCTACATGCAAATTCATATTACAAATTTCGTCGAATTATTGGATCCCAAATTGTTAACTAACTTCTCTTTAAAAAAAAAACTTTATGTTTTGAACTTAGCTATTAAAGCCTTATATTTTTTTTTTCTTCTCTAAATTTATTATATTATAATTTATTAAAACTACAATATATCAAATTGCATGTAGTGTTTGCCTATAAGTGATTACTGCATTTGTCATGTCTTTTTTTTGTAAAGCAATGTACATCCTTTGTATTAGTGTAAGTAATTGTTGGTAAACCAAATAAATAAATAAATAAATAAATAATAAAATATAGTCAAGCACGTTAAGTGAATGATTCAATGGAGGTGACGAAGGTCTTCTAATTTTGTAAGGCTGCTAGGGAGTCTTCTGCCACATTTACTTAAGATATAAGAGAATCTTTTTCAAGATTCAATGTAGCGGCCATCCAGCTTTTAGACCTTAATAACCAAATATAAAATCAATAGATAATCCTCATCGCTACGGAATCCTTGTATAATGTGTGTGGTTTGATCTGCATTCGGCCAATTTTATAATGATAAGAAAGACAATCTTTTTTATTACGAAGGTGGTAAACAGGTACATATGGATAGTGGTTAGCGTCGCCTGTAGAGATTTGTAACACTAGGAGCGAGGCCAATGCGTTGCCAATTTGAAGGATGGGATAGGAGGAATAAAGTCTACAGGAGGATTGAAATAGAGGAATGATATACGGGAGGGAGAAATAGGCGATCGAAACTCTCACTCAAACGATTAGCTGAAGGTACTACTACCACTTTACACCGATATCCTAAAGCATGGTATCACACTGATCGAGCCGGCCCAACAAGCTGTAATCAAGATAATTGATATGGAATAAATACTTATTTGTTTAAATATTATAATACTGGTCGCTTGGTTTTTACATTATGATAATTAAAAGAAAATCGAGTTGGTTATGATTCGAACGTAAGGAAAAACGATATTTTATTTGGTGTAGTCCCATTTTAATTTAAACTAATGGTCGCCCGTGGTCGAAATTCGACCATAACATGTCATATACTGTATTTTTATAATTACAGATTTCGCCAAGGCTGGAACCTGTAACTGTAATGTTTTTATTTTATTGATTTAATGTATTTTTATATATAATTTTAAAGAATATCAGCATTCATTGCTTCTTCTCTAAATAAACTACAAGAATGCGAAATTTCATACTCCTCCGTCCGCGCAATTTTCGTAAAGGGTATAAAGTTTTTGCTTCACATATTAATATATAGATTTAAATATATATAATTTTGACTCGTTCGGCTTCATGACAATAATGATTATAGCAAGTCACGACGACGACATAAATATATTACAAATTACTTTTTTTTACAAAAGCATTCATGTTCGTTTTATCTCCTCACTAAAACTAAGAGGAGTTAATTAAGAGCAACAAAGTTCATTGAACTGTTTAAGCGATAATTTTACAGCGCAATAATTGCCGATATCGCGCAAGTCTATTCAACCGGTTGAGTACGATCCGATATCTTGAATCGTTATCATAAAAGCTTTGAGTCGTTCCGAGACAAGATTAAGCGCTTTAATGCTAAAAAGCAGCTCATTGTCTTATTGCAGCGAACTCATAAAGCACTACACCTATAAAGGCTAAGCGGTCGGATTCAAAATAATGTGTTTTACATTTTCGTAGCGTCGGTATCTGCGACATAAAACGGCCTGTAATTTATTCTATTGCTGAAAGGGTTGGGTTGGCTCGGGGTGGGAATTACCCAAGGTGGGTGCTAAAGGGTTAAGCCGTATATACGGGCTCCGTCGCCGGCAAACTTTGTTAATTTATGCGCTTAAAAATGTCAACCGAGAATTATGACGCCAAAACACATTTCCTATTTGCTTTTATAAATGCGATTGCTATGATAACCTTATACGATTTTCCTTTCTCTTTTTTGTAAATACAATAAAAATGAGTTTGAATTTATTGCTTAGAAAACTATTTAAGATAAATTTTATGAGCATGTTATGGTGCTTTTAGGCATAGGCCAATAGAAGGTTAAAGGATAAAGTTTCGCTGTACAAATATTCTTATATATAAAAATGAATGTTTGTCTGTATGTCCTTTATAGAATCGTAGTCTATACATTTGATCACGTGAGGATCTTTAGCAAAGTTGTTGTGCATGAGCCAGAGGTTTCCGAGTTGGTTCACAATTGGACCCAATAGGTGGCGCTGCTGTCGGCATATCTATTGAAACCTTTCCGGGCAGGACGACGTCTGCCGGGACAGCTATCTTCTTCTTCTTTCTTAGATATAAAAATGAATGTTTACGGTATATCCTTTATAGAATCGTAAACTATACATTTGATCATGTGAAGATCTTAAGCAAAGTTATTGTGCATGAGCCAGAGATTTCTGAATTGGTTCACAGTTGAACCCGATAGGTGGCGCTACTGTCGGTATATCAATTGAAGCTTTTCCGGGAAGGACTGTTACCTGTTACCTGGCTGTCTGTTATATGTATTTTTAACTACGGTTATCTTTATATGATTATATTCTAATAGTTAGTCCTTTTTACAGCAGGGTGTGGAAATTAAACAACAAGTAATTCAGTTCAACAATCCAACGTACTTGCATTTATTTAAAGACCCTAGATTTCTAACCACACATATGAGAAGTCAACGCTCAGATTCGGAGAAGGTTTTGTTTCATGAAACCAAAGGTTACGAGACTCTGAACAAGGTACTAATCCTAATCGAAGTACCGATAGCAGGGTCGCAGGGAGCTTATGCTGGTCTACGTATGTAAGCTAGGGATAGAAATATTCGTACATAAAACAACAAACGCAAAACGATGGAAACACTTAGTGAATGTTATACTTAAATGATTTGAGGGCGCCACTGGCTTTTGAGGGTCTAAGCCAGAAACCAAGCGTCCGCTACTTCCACGCGGGCGCGTTCCTGGACCTGCCGTAGAAAGGCTGGCAGCGAGGTCCTGGTTACTGATGTGGGTTGGTTTGGTCGTTAGGAGCTCACGGAAGGGATGATAACTCTGTTCATCAACACCCAGTTTTATACCTGACACGATATTATATGATCGCCGGCATAATACTTGATTCTTAATATATCAATACTATACGAAGGTCTTTAAATATCCGCTAATATATATGCGACCAAACCATTAAACCCGTATACTGGAATAAGAGAGAGTTTTTTAAGTTAATTAATTAATCCAGTATACCTTAAACTGGTTGGGAACAAGGAGACTTTAAACAATGAATTCCCACCAAAGATGAAATAATCTGTCCATAGGACGGTGAACTGTTAACACGTGTTAATTAAACACGGAGCTGCTACTCCATCACCAGACGGGTGCTCCGAGACACGTGGTGACTGTCGTGGTAGGTATTACGAATTTTAAATAATTTACATGCCTAAACGCGCATGAGTAACGAATAAAAACAAAAATGCGTGGGTAACGTAGTACTGTATAAAGTATTATCAAGGTCATAGGAAGATAAATTAATAAATGTCATTACCTGTCTATACGGGTTTTTAATTAAAGTGGTCTCGATGGATTGTTAATATCTCTCGGGATTATAGTAAATATATATCCGGCCAACAATCGTGCCGTCTAAAATTGTGGATCCGCTTCCTGATAAGTATGACACACTGAAACGTTCAAAGGAAATACGATTCAATAACTAATTATAAGAATACGAAGCGGGGCTAATTAAAGGTTCAGCTACTTACATGATGTCGGAACGATGAACACTATTTAAAGGTTATTAAAGAAGTAAAGGGTTACGAAAGATTTATGTCTGGACTTCTCAGCTTGAAACGCACGCCGTATATGAGGCAAGAAAAATGAATTTAATAATGAGACCATGAGTGAATGAAAGGTTGAGACAAGGATGGAAGATTTCTTGGATGCCTGAAGAGACCTAGGTTCCTTCTCGAAACTTCCATTCTAACAGGAATGTTCTAAAAATCTAAATGTATGTTAGCCTAAAGGCTATTGGTGTAAACTGCCCTACTAAATAAACAACAGGGAATAACTGAACTCTAGTAATTAATTTGAGGCGAAGACGCGAGTCAAAACGCGTGCTATTTTAGTGTCCTATATTATGACAAGCGTTATTACACGGAGATGTTATTTTAATTATCTGTATTCTCGTGCGAAGGGGCGCGGCTACGATCGACCAACTACTATGAGTCTCTAATTGCACGAAATGAATCGCATGACCATAAGGTCCAACGGCGCGAATCTTTCAAAAATGCAATATTGATATTTTACGGATAATTTCTGTGAGTAGTATTTGTAATACCACGTAACAGGACGAAAATTGTAATATTTTTTTATCAGAAGTCGTACGGTTTTTTAACCAGTTAGGTATTTTCAATTCATATTCGCCTAAGTCTGATACAACGCGACGCAAATGTCAAATAGATACGCGTTTGTTGTGCATTGAGGAGTGCCAGTGTAGAGATAAGCTGAGAACACGGTAACAAGCTTCGCAGAGCCCTCCCCCACAATTGTCATTATTTAAATATTCCATAAAGTACGTCTAAGCATCGCGCCGTCGTTAGCGGAGCGTCTCACGCGATAACTCTTAACGCTATTGTTGCCTTGATTGAATTTTGAATGATTACTTTTTATTGGCATTTCAGTAAGTGAGAAGTATAGTGATTGACAAAATAATGACTTATAGGTCTTATCTCATATCTTATCTTACTAATATATAAAGCTGAACAGTTTGTTTGTTTAAACGCGCTAATCTCAGGAACTACTGGTCTGATTTGAAAAATTCTTTCAGTGTTGGATAGCCCATTTATAGAGGAAGGCTATAGGATATATATATCATCACGCTAAGACCAATAGGAGCGGAGCAGCAATGAAAAATGTTTCAAAATCGGGGGGGCTTTGAAAACAAATTCCACGCGGACGGGGTCGCGGGCACCGCTAGTAATGTATAAATAATGAAGACTTGCAAAGTTGCTAATTTGAATAGAAGAAACTAAGTTTTAACGGTTCTAAGCGCGGTAATTTATTTGATTTTTGTTATTCGACGTTTCGACACTTTTCTTGTGCCGCTTCTTCTCTTCAAGCCATAACATGTTGCGAAGCGGTGGTAAATTAGATTAGGCTCCCATAGAGTAAATAATAACCATAAACAAAATTAAAACTAAATAATTAAAACGAACAAATTAGCGGTAGGCTAAATTAAAAACTTTAAGAATACTCGTTGACATGTTTCTCTTCTGTGATCACGAATCACGAAACGTCGGAATAACAAAAATCAAATAAATTACTGCGCTTATAACCGTTAAACGAAGTTTTATTACGTGTACAAGTCGCGAAAAGTTAGGAAAATATTAAATAGATAAAGACCATTATTACTTAAGCAGACTATTTATTCTGTATTTCAGAAGCAAAACATAAACTATACGCTTTTCTGGTGGGTTGTCTCGTGTAGATATAGAATCTGTATCTCACGGAACTTTATTTACATAAAAAGTATTCTATCAGATATAGTCAATCCTTTATGGAACGTATATATACAATCAATAAAAAAGTAATTATTGCACTTGCTATCTGCGACTCCGACCGTTTTTTGAATAAGTCAAAAACGCAAATAGCATCCCACTGTAAAATGTTTTTTTAAACTAAAAACCTGAATATTGTTCATATATCTAACTTAAGTAGTTATGGGTTAATTTCATCACCACCAAGATTGTTTTCAAGACTAAAGCCCGCTTACATAACGATCGCCTTCAAATAAAATTAGTTAATCATATTAAACTGCCTAAATACGTTTTACACAGAACGTATTGACAGTTCTTTAAACATATTTAACGGAAAATTTTGCGTTGTACAAGACACTAATTGTATTTAAGGGTGTTAAATACGTTTTGTGTTTCTTAAATAAATTTAAGCAACCTTATGCAAAAGACCCTTAAAGTAGCGTATGTACTTCCCCAGGATATATACCTGTCTTCTTGCCAAATTGCAATAATATTCGTTCAGCCGAGTAGTATAATAGTAGATAAATCTAACCGTGACATTTTATTCCGCAGGTATTGCTCACCAATTAGCGGGTCTACCTGGTGGTGAATGGGGTGCCCTGGCCAGGCACTACCCCCCACCGCTCTTACCTTCACACGCGCATTTCACGCCTCACGTTCTACCACCAGCGCATGCGCAACCACAACACGCACCACCTCCGCCGCATGAAACAGGTAATATAAGAATTAAAGTAATTTTTAATCTTTGATCAATATAATCTGTTTTATTCCTGCCACGGGTTTTCTGGAAGAGATCGCTTCTTAGCGATAAGACCGCCCATTGTGAACATTTCGAATATTTTTAGGCTATAAGTTTTTCTGTGTTTTCTGTAATGGTGTACAATAAAGTTTTAACATAAAAATAATCTTACATATAAAATTCTCGTGTCACAATGTTTGTTACCATTCTCCTCTGAAACGGTTTGACCGATTCTCATGAATTTTGTGTGCATATTGTGTAGGTCTGAGAATCACCCCTATTTTTTTTATTTTTTTTATGATACAACATTAAAAAATACATACAACCCTAATTTTTCAAACCTCTACGATCAACCCCTATTTAATGCCGATATAAGTACTTAAATAATATTCTACTCTGTTTGTTCAAGTAAATTCGAGTTTAGATTAACATTTGGTCCCGGTAGATGACGCTGTAATCGGTATCTAGATTTTTATCTTTTAAAGGCAGGACAACGTCTGTCTAGTACAGCTAGTGTAATATAAAAATATGTTTTGAATTTTGATTATCACTTTGCCTTTCAGATGTTACATCAGACAATCCAATCACGATGCACGCACACAGTACAACAAGTCCAGCGAATTCGCGTCCAAGTTCCCCACAGGATGACGATGACATATCCGTCACCGCTTCAAGCAGTCCACCTCCTGACGACCGTCCAGGTGCATTCACATCTGTCACACGATCAAGAAAACCATTACAACCTTTGCCAGCACCCTCGAGTTTATTCCACAGCGCTCTAGCAGCTCAATTATTCTTGAACTCTCCGTTATTACCAACACCACCAGCGTGGTTATATTCTCAATTATATGGCGGTTACGACTGGTGGTTAAGACCGCCTCCTCCTCAAGAAGATTCAAATTCAAGTCCTGATAGAGAGGAAGATAGTTCAGCCGTATCAGGAACAGTTAAGAAAAGGCCAGCGTCACCCGACTGGTCAGATCAAGGTGTTCGGACTCGCAGCAAATCTCTACTCACATCGGAAAGAAGACCGGTTGATGTTTGGCGGCCGTACTAAAGGTATACGTAACATAGATAAACTCGATGACTTGAAGTATCAAAATTGGTAAACATTTCTTCAAACACTTGTTAAGATTCCGCAGTACCATTTCGGCAAAAATCGGAAACCTGATAAAGTTGTAATGCGTTCGTTTAGCAATTTCATATGAAAACTTTTTGAACTTCGGCGGAAAGGTGTATTTTATACCTATGCCTCTACATAATGTTGTAGTGAAAATACTAAAAAATTTGGGGGTAATCACGATTTTTAACTCAGGGATGCAAAATTCAGCGGAGTATCTGTCGATGGACTCTTTGAATATCTTAACAATGTTTCTTAATAACTTTGATATTGATGTTAATAATTGAGATAGACGCTTCTCAAATTGAATGTACCTCTTTTCTAAATTTTTAATTACCGATGAGGTGAAAAATTGATTTAAATATGATCTTTTGCTGATTTTTAATTTAATTAATCTATTAGGCAACCAGTGCTTCAAAATCAGTGGTTTACAAAATAAGTGTAGAAAATGCCCCTATTGTTTTAAAATTATGTATCGAATCACAAAATACCAATTAAATCTCTGCACATCTATCCATGGACTTCTATGTTTTGTGGTTATTATAAATTTCATTATATTTTAAAACTCAGCCTATAAATTTTTTGAATAGAAATATTTACACGGTTCGATATTTAAGTCTCACGATATATTTATCTATGGTACGAAAATCGGCACTGACAGACAATTTAAAGGTCTGCGGTTTGCATGGACGCTCAGTCGTTAAGCGAGATTTAAAAATATGCTTGGCCAAAGATTTATTAGGGTATGTGATTCTAGTCAAAGTCAAGTGTCAAAAATGAGTGTCTCTTGTATACGGACCTATAGCTAAACAACATAACAGAGAGCCGGGTCATGTAATGTGTGTGGCGGGACGGCGTTAATCGGAATAAGTGTGGGAGCTACGCGAGACCTAAAATAATTAGTAAAGCCATGGAATTAATATTCTTCTTTCATGTTTAAAAATCGAGCTAAAATAAAACCTGAGTGTTTTTCATGTAATATAAATAATAAAGTGGATCTAGGTGTGAGGTTAACAAAAATACGTTTTCGGTATTTATTGTCTCAGACAAGTCATAAGTATAAAATGCCATAACCTAATTCAAAAAGGAAATAAATTTTGTTTCTAGTTATACTATACGAGAAATATGCTCAGTGTCATAAGCTAGTATACAACGCTAAAAACACAGAGATGGTAATTTTAAGGTCTCCAAGGGGACCATCTTATGTGCTTGATGTGTACATCAATGGACAGCCAGTAAGCACGTTCCAATACCTTGGGCATATTCTTTCTTCTGATAGAAAGGATAACCACGATATAGAAATACGAAGAAGATATGTTGGCCAGGAGATTTGTCGAAGCTAGTAATGACAATATGACACTAAAATATATCTGTTCAGGACGTTTTGCCAGACATTCTACACCTGTTAGCTTTAGACGAAATGCACAAGACTTGCTCTGGATGGCATAAGTATTCAATATTGTTGCAAGCCGGTACTAATTCTTTGCAGGTGTAATATTATCCCATTGAATTTAAGTGATCTATTGTTGGCGCTAATCTCTTTGTTCACGTCGCCGTAAGACGTCATAAAACCTTCTTTCCTCTGTTGGTATTCGAACGAAATACGAATTCTAGGAAGCAATTAAGCTGACCATTTAACGATTTCAAGAACCAGTGGTCGGCAAGTTGCTAGGAGGCCATGTCTAATTTACAAATGGATGAGGGTCAGTTAGTTGGGAAATGCACCAGTCGTGTTTTGACATCGAACCAGGCGTTATACCTAGTGCACTTTCGGAGCAAGTACCTTAATAACCACGACCTTTGTACGATTTATGTGATAACGATTTTCTGCCCTTCGCTTTGTTTCTTGTTATGATTTATACTTAACAAAAATGTATTGGGACTGGTTGCAGATTGCTGCGTAGAATAATTAATTTAATGTAAAATATATGTTAATGAAATGCTTCAATTAAGAACTGACTTATCGATGGATAGTTATTCATTTTAATTTTTAATTTAATTGTTCAAATTGTTTTTATGGATCTTTGGTGTCTGAAATAAACAAATAACTATAATCATTTAAATTTATCGCAGTTAAATTTTAAATTACTACAACTAACTACAACTGTACCTATCTTTACACATTTTCCAATTCGCTTTGAATGACATAAAATTAGTTCTGAACATATTGTGTAGCTATTATTCGTTACAGATTTTTAGTGATTGCTCTGAGTTACGTGCTGATAGATAGCTGTCACTGCGTCCTCCCATACACCTCTCCCCTACATAGACTAATTCTCTTTTGAGTTGTATAGCTATAGCATATGTGAACATGTTAATTAATACAGGTAATTAAATGACTATTCGGCAACCGTCCGAAATGCGCGGCTATGAACATTGTGCTCGTGTGAATCCGGATAGGATTTTAGTATATAGTAATTTATTGTCAATATGTGTTTTTACGTTTAGATAAATAAATGAATGTGAATTTGAAGTGACGTACGTTTAACAATTGTTGACTGTATTATAAGATAATGCAAAGTCTGTAAATAAAGTTATCGAAATTTTTATTTTGTTATTTTATTGTGTTTATGATGATGATATATATGATGATGAATGATGAATGACAATGACATAACTTTTTATAAAGAAGTGTTTTAAGGTATCCATTACATAGACATTGAAATAAGATTTTATATATATGATTAGATTTCTTCATTTATTATTATCGATTATTGAAGAATTTTAAGAACTTATTTTCTCCAAACACCAGGTAAAAGTTAAACTCACATGACTCCTACTCTAGCCGTAGATCAATAGAATTGTGTGTATGACTGATACCAAAAAAGAGTTCAAGCTCGCAGAATCAAATTTCATAAAACAGTTGAGATTTCCTCCACAATTCTTGCTTAAACGAAACAACAACTCTCTCTATTCCTATTTAATTATTAGCAGATTGAAGTTTTTTTTCAAAATTAAACTTGACAGAAAAATTTGGTTTCACTGAAACTATTGAATGATTTGAGATATGGTTTATTTCCAATTATATACTTTTTTATTGATCAGTAGCGAAATAACAAAAATGAATGAATAAATGAAATTAAGGAAATGAACAAATGAATGAATGATATAAAATAATGAATAAATGAATGAATAAATAAAGTGAATGAATGAATAACTTTATTGCACATACACCAAAGTACAATGGGCGGTCTTGTCGCTAAAGGTGATCTCCTCCAGACCACCATATACAATTATGATCGACACCGACTACATTATTTACTGACCAAATAATTATTAAATGGAAGATTACAGTATGCATTTACGAGTATTTGTTTTCGTGATAATTATATTATTAAAGTTAATCATTATTACAATGATGAAAAACAAAAAACGTTTCTCACCTTTACAGAACACTTCGTTCTGTACGGGCTGCTTGAGTACTTTCCCAAAACTAGGTGTTTTGCTCTGCTATGTCCTTCAAGCTCTTACTTAAAAAAAACCTCTATCGCCGTACAACGGTACAATAGGTATTATTTGGCTCTATAAAATATAGCAGTGTCATATTTGTAGATTGCCTAGGTATTGAGAGCTGTAAAAGTTTTGGAATGTGTCCATTATATTGAAAACCACCACCGAGCCATTTGGCACAGGTCATTGCGTCGAAACGTCGAAAGCACACCGCATGTATTTTGAAATGTTATTTTACTGGCCGTCGAATAATTATTTAAAATATTTATTATTTTTTTATATAGGGTATCCACTAAAATCAAAACTGGTTTAAGTAAGAAAAAAATATCTATTAACAAGTTAGGTTCGGGTCATTATTTGTACTTTGAGTTTTTTTAATCTAATTATATATAGTATGTTTATCTAATTAAGTAGGTATTGCTTTTGCTATGTTGTATTGCAGATTGACTGACAACGCAGCCGCAAATTCATGAAGATGTGTAATCTACATTATTTTATATGGCGAGCGTGAAATTAGGGTTATCACTGACGGTGAAATATATTTTTTGTATTGATGTTGGACTAGTTACTATAATAGGTATAAATTGATGCACGTAATGTAACAGATATTCCCCCTTTATAATGTAGTTATTAATAACTACTTTATATACATAGATAATAAACATTATATATTTATAGATAACTTTATTTAGTAGTTTGATCAGAATTACGATCGGTCGAAAGTAGATGGTCACTATCTTCTTTATATACTTTTTTATTGCAGGAATTCAGAAGACAGGCAGACGGCCCACTTGATGTAAAGCGGTTACCATCGCCTATAGACATTTGCAACACCAAAGGTGCTACAAATGCGCTACTGCTCTCTTAAGGGAGACTGGAACCTGGTAACCAATGCCGGAACACAACTCAAGGTTGTTATGGCGACATACTTACGACCAGGGGTGGTAACTATCCAGTAGGGCAAATGCCCTACCACCTGGCTGTGGGTTGTTTTGTCGCCTCTTACGACAGGCCGCCCGGCCGCAGGAAATTGTATTCTTTCTCAGTTCCTGCACGGATAAAATACTATAAAAACAAAGTCACTTTCCGCCTCTGTTTATCTATCTGTATTTTGTATATCTACTAACTTATTAACCACGCGATTTTTAAGCGATTTTCATCACCAGTTAGATTTTCACTGAAGGTTTATGTATATAAAAAACCTAATTAAGTTTTTATGTAAGTACAATAGAGTTACTTCTTAAGCGCCTTACAATCCATAGCCGCCGATCAAGCTAATCACCGGCTAGTTGGCGGCTTCACTCATTGTAAGTCGGAAATCTTTGTCGGCGACTCGAGATGAATACCAAAAAAATACTGGGACTGTGCGGCGGCGAACAGCACGCGCGGGCGCACGTTGTCCACATGATTCTTTTCATATAGACCGCCGGTTGTGGTCGGCGGGTCGGCGGCTTTGGTGTGTATTGCGCTTAAGGGGTTGACTCTAGAATAAAATAAAACGTTTCAATAAAATTACGCTTAAAACCGTTAAAACATACTTCTGATTGTAAAAAAATATATTTATTAACTCAACATTTATTACGTATATAAAAGTTTTAATGCGTATGTAAGAAATCATTTAAAAATCACATATAAAATAAACACAATATCATTTTCAAAATTATAAAAAAATACTTATCTTTATACAAATCGATTTTTATTTTCTGTATTTTGTGTAGGTTCGTTTCACTTATGTCATTTTGGACAAACATATGATTGAGTACTCCTGCACCTTAATTCAACGAATTCGATTAGCCTTAAGACTCCATTGAAAGCTTCCGTTGCGGTGGTGAGAATTTCATCTTTGGGTAGGAGAAATCTGTGCCTTTTGCCTCTTAATTCAACCATATACGAGTACGGGATATTAGCAGAGGCGTAACTCCAGTCTACGCTCGTCCCACATGCATAGTACATAAGGTCTTTTGTACTGCCTACTTTGTATGTGTGTCCATTGGTATCGTGAATTGCCTGTAATAAATATAATCTATATTAGAATTCTTTTTCATGGAATTAGTGGATTTTATAATATTTTTTTTATTATCTATACAAATAATAAAACTGTGGAGGTCGAATTTCTGTACAATGAAAAAAAAATTCTAAAAACCGAGTCAGGGGATGTAAGAAGTGAAATAGAACTAATTAAGATTTTTTCAATTTTTTTGTTTCTCTGTCTGTAGCGGCTAATATCTGAAACGACTGGACCGATTTAAATGAAATTTTGTGTGGATTATATCCCTGGTCAACATATAGGATACTTTTGATCCCGAAAAGTTAAAGAGTTCCCTTGGGATAGTTAAAAAAACGCACCACGGGGGATGAAGTCGCGGACAGTAGCTAGTTTTTAATATAAAATGTAGCTTGAAAATTCAACCCGATATTCATTTATTTAAATTTGCAAATGGGCCTCCAAGGTGAAATTTGAAACTAGCAAAATCATTCAATGGATTCTGGGGGCTGTTTGATTGATTAAATGATTTTGATTTCAATGAAAACCAAATATTAAATCTGTAACGGTCTTCGAGAAAATCGCTGTCACATGAAAAATATGTATAGAGAGCTGAAACGATTGTGCCATTTGGTTATTGATCTCTATTGATACTCAACAACAAAAATTAAATGTCGCTAAAATTAATCTCGCATTCCAGTGATAACTTAAATTACAATGTTCAACCAATTTGAATCAATCTGTTGTTTGAATTTTGCATCAATCACTGTAGTCGTTGCATCGAAAATGAAAGAAAGTGGGACATTGTGTAATATCAAGTTTAAAATAAAATATACCACAAAAGAGGCACGATTCTGTCTACTTATATGTAAGCTGTAGCAGAGCTAGAATTCGCAGAAAAAATAATGACGATTAATAATGCATCGTTTTCCTGCTAATTAGTATTACTTTAATTTGAAAATAGGTGTAATCAAAATAATAACCTTTGCCATTGCCGTACCACCTTCCAGTAATTCCACATAATCTGGACAAGGGTCATCAGTATAGCCCCATGGGAAAATTATAACTTCACCGTAACTATGGAATGATAGGAACACTTTAAAGTCTGTGTTTTGATCGGTAATAACTCGCTGAAAAAATCAAATACTGTGTTTTATATTTATATGGCATAAGTTCAGCAGACAGGTAGACGGCGAACCTCATGGAAAGCGGTTATCAATGCCTATGGAGATTTGCAACACCAATGTTGCAAGTGAAAAACCAAATCTTCATAAAACCGTCATGTCAGTCCATCCGTCCAAGCCCCAGTTATTTTACTCAAAATCTACTCTATCTATTTCGATGAAATTTGCTAAGAAGGTGTAGTCTTTCTGCTGCTAAACAATAGCGTAGCGAAATTGCAAGAAAATAGAATTCGTAATCACAAATGTAATTAAAGGATAAAAATTAATCTGGGTACACAGTAGTATCACTATATAGGCAATAATAACCACTTGCAGTCTAATCTTCTCCCTAACACTAATTATTGCGTCAAAAATTCTTTGAAAATTCAAGGCTGAAATATAAATATTTTCAATAAAAAATGGTTTGTATAAAATTGGTTCAGCAGTTTTTGATTCATGGGATATTTTAGAATAAATGTTTTGTGTATTGCTGCCAAAGACAAAAATAATAATCGTCCCAATTATGTGATCCTTCACTATGCGTGCATTGATATGTGCCACCTTGGCCAATGGGGATTGTTCACAAAAAATTACCCTCTGATTTTATATTTTGATTACGTAAAATAGGGTATTTTAAGATACTATTTTTTGAATATTTTTGTATTTAAGTGTTAGTTTTTATATAATTCGATTTTAAAATTATTTATCCGATGACGTCATAAAGGACAAGTTTACATTGATTTCTTTGCCTAGAAAACAAAAATAATAAAAGTAAGTTTTATCTATATATAATCATAGTAATCTGTGCTACTATTTAAATGTCCCTGTGATTACTCATTACGCATCATGATCATTTTAGTGTTTTTTGTCGCTAGGCTTATAATTTTTCGTGTTCAACCATTATTATTTTCTATAGTTAAATTTTTCCTAAAGACCGCTTTAGGAAAAATCCATGTTACAGAACTTAAATCAAATAATGTACAGCTAGAAGTTTTTTTACATCTGAAGCAGGCAGACAGGCAGATGGCCCACCTGATTGGATTTAATAAGGCCAAATAAAGGTCAAACGCATTTTTTACAAATTACAAGAAGATCGTACGTTTTTTGGAATTTTAACTAGACAGAAATGATTATTACTATTCCTCGAAATGGTTTTTCAAAAAGCTAAATTGAAAAAAAGTGAACAATCCCAATTGTTAAAAACATCATATACGTACGTAAGAGTAAGTAAGTAATCATAAAATGGGCTATTAACATAATAGACTAAAAAATTCCACTCAGCTGATATGAGAATGTTGAGGTTGAGGTGTTGAGGTGAGGAATGAGTGCAGAATGGGGATATGTATTAAGTTGTACCCATAACTGAAAATTTGAGAGCAATAACGCTAAGGTGGCGTGGGAATGAAATGAGGAGGAACGGAAGTCATGTTGAAAAAAGAGTGTTAAACTAGCAGATGGACAAGGGTACAAATGAAAAAGGTAGACCAAAAAAGAGATTAATGTGAAGGATGCGAATCTGATGACTTGTAGTGTGACAGAGGATGTATGCCGAATAGAGGAGTATGGCAGGAAAATGCATATTATGCCGACCCCCATATAAACGCGAAAAGGTGAAAGAAAATATACTAATTAAAGGTAGTTATAGATAAGTCATATTATGTGTTTCAAGATAACAAAACCTACTCTGACAGCTGCAGTCTCTGGCTCTGAAAATGGCTTTGGCCCTCTGTAGAAAATATTCCCAGGATCTTCAGATGAACCTTCCTCTCCTTTCTCACCCCAGCCATAACTTTTAAAAAAACATTAGGCTACGTTAGCTATTTTAGAATCTTGAAAATCTGCGATGGTTCAATGGCTATGGCCATTCGAATTCTGACAGAGCATGCACCATTTAGGAAGCTTTTTGGGTCTCCTACATACATATTTTAACAAATAATAAATGCGGATAACGCAAAAGCATCCCGAGAGCACTTGTACAGAAGAATTACTAATGGGTGAAACGCGCCAATCCAACTTAGACTCTTGAATAAGGCGGTCTAGTGATAGCAGTCTTATCTGTTACGTTCTAGTAATAAAGTTGTTTTTTATTTATAACATTAATTCTTATACATATATGCATTTTATGTTAAATCGTATCTACATAAACTTAATAACGATATTTAATTAAATATAATTATAATTTTAATGTAGCGGCAGGGAATAATGCAGGTTAGTACCTAATGAATATTACATATATTTTAGTTGGAAAACCAGGGAATTCTACCCATTCCATTATCAAGTTCCCGTCAAAGCTCCCTAATATACGAATTATTATTTCTTTTTTAATATTATCAATTTCAAATCAATTGTTGTCAGTCTATAAGATAAGATTTTGGAACATACCTAAAGTTTCTGTTGAGATCAACACCGACACATTCTCCATATCGAGCTCTGTTCTTCCTCCACATTCTGTCGTGCGTATGAGTGTATTCATAACCATCTGGATTTAGGACTGGGAGAATGTACCTAAAATAAGAATCTAGTAAGAATAATGAAAGTAAATTAACTATAACGGGAAAATAGAAAGTTGGGCAAATGCCCTACCATCCGCTAGGTGGTAGGGCATTTGCCCGACTAGATGGCTACCACCCCTCGTCTAAAGTATGTCGTATAAAAAAAAGTAGGTAATGTAAGAATCAGTCGCAACACGATTTAAAACCGTCAGCAAACTACTAGGCGAGTGCATGAGATAGTTCGTTCGTTAATTCTTCGAGGTTGACACATTGTTAGAAAAGTATCTGGCGTTGCAAGCGTTGATAGCAGACGACGATCACGTGCATGGAAATCCTTGACATTATATCGAGCTCTGTAGAGTTGACGTACATCAAATATTTTTGTCATTTATGGCATGACTATATATATACGCAGGGAAAAATAACAACCCATAGTTAGATACATGTATGGTAGCCACATTTACTCTTTATTTTTGTTAATTTCTCTATAAGTGTGCAGCGGCGTATACATTACATACTCATGCTAAATTTCATTTATATAGATCTGGAGCTACCGAAAAATGACTGTGACAAACAGAGACGGACAAACAGAAAGATGAACAGACATGATAAGGCTTTCATTTTTGCCAAAATAGCTGTGGAACCCTAGCAAAACGAAGAGAGCATTTTTATAAAGATTTAATTAAGAAGATGTGCAAATTAAATTACCAATCCTTGCTGGTGACGCTCTCTGGTAGATCATGAAATGTCCTCACTATTCTATCAGCTATAAAAGTGACAACAGCGGTGCTGATCCACTCTCGAGGATGGATGGAGCCATCAAGCCAAACTCCCTTATTGCCAGTTTTACCATTGCTTATTTTTAACAACTGTATAACAGAAAATGGTGTATTGAAATATCTTAGGACATATAGATTTTTGTATGATACATAGGTTCGTGTTGGACCACGAACACGGCTAATGTTAGACTATGGTGCGGTCGAAGATGGAGAACTCTTACCTAAATAATACCTATTAAAGACAGAGATTTAAAGACAGCAGGATCGTAATTTTCGGGAAACACGGATTCTGGTAGTGCATTCCATAATTCTGCCGTACGTAAGTAGTAACGTGGAGGCATGATCACACTATTGGTGATGGTTGATGTAGGAGGAATCAGGTTGGGGAGATAGTGGTCGTTGGTGGCTACTTCTCCCCGAACAGAAGGCTCGCCGATTTCGAGGGATGGATCGAGGAAGTGGGCACAGTGGTGGCCCGCAGCCGAACTCGCCCCGTGCTCGTGCTCGGGGACCTCAATGCAAAATCCGTGGCTTGGGGATCTCCGAGTACATGCGCGCGTGGTGAGGCGCTTGAAGAATGGGTCATCACGCAGGGTCTCGTAGTTCTCAACCGGGGCTCCGAACACACGTGTGTGCGCCAACGGGGCGGCTCAATTGTCGACGTCTCGTTTGCCAGCCCTGAATTGGCGCGCCGAGTGCGGGACTGGAGGGTCGACACGGGGGTGGAGACGCTCTCCGATCACCGATATATTCGGTTCAGCGTCTCCTCCCGGAATCCGGACCCGCCGTCCCGAGAGCCCCCGGTAGGAAACTGTCCGCGCTGGGCATTGAAAAAGTTGGATCGGGAGGCGTTCAAAGAGGCCCTGATCGTCGCCACCTGGGCATCAGGGCCCGATATGAACTCTCCCGACATAAATGTAGAGCAGGAGGCAGAAAATCTACGGTCGCTCGTCACAGGCGTCTGCGATGCAGCGATGCCGAGGAGGGGCCGATTCCGGCCTTTCCGAAAGGTGTACTGGTGGAGTCCTGTACTCGAGGGGCAAAGGCGCGCGTGCAATAGCGCGCACCGCCAGTACTACCGACATAGACGACGGCTACGCCACGCAGCAGACGCAGCGGCCGTAGAAGCTCAGCTGTACGAAGGGTACAGAAGCGCCAGACAAGATTTACGCGTCGCAATCCGCGACGCGAAGAACGCGGCCTGGGGAGAGCTCTTGGAAAGTTTAAACCAAGACCCTTGGGGGCGCCCATTCAAGATGGCACGGAACAAGCTCCGTGCTTGGGCGCCCCCGCTAACCGAGTCTCTCCCCAGGGACACACTTCATGACGTGGTTGGCGCTCTGTTCCCTTCAAGGGCTGAGCATGTGCCTCCTGCAATGGCCCCGCCAGAGGCGGAGCCCAGCGCGGATAGAGACCCAGTGCCCACCGTGGACCGGGTAGAGCTGGGGGTGGCTATGCTAAGGCTAAAGGCCAAGAATGCCGCCCCCGGCCTCGACGGCATTCCAGGGCGTGCGTGGGTTTTGTCCTACGACGCCCTCGAGCCCCGACTGATGAGGCTTTTCAGCGCATGTTTGGAGCAGGGCCAGTTCCCAAAACGGTGGAAGACCGGAAAGCTGGTCCTGCTGCGTAAGGAGGGGCGCCCCGCGGACTCACCGTCCACCTACCGGCCCATTGTGTTGCTGGACGAGGTCGGAAAGCTCTTCGAGCGCATCATTGTCGACCGTCTCGTCCAGCACTTATCGACGACGGGGCCGGACTTGGCGGACAACCAGTTCGGATTCCGCGCGGGGCGTTCTACAATCGACGCTGTCATGCGCCTGAGAAGCCTGGCGGAGGAAGCAGTTTCCCGGGGTGAGGTATTATTGGCGGTGTCTCTCGACATCGCCAACGCCTTTAATTCCTTGCCCTGGCCTTGCATTATGGAGGCACTCCGGTATTTTGGGGTGCCTCCTTACCTCCGCCGAATAGTCGGGGATTATCTAAATGAAAGAGCCGTCATTTACCCGGTCTACGAGGGATGGAATCGGCGAGCCATGGTGTGCGGTGTTCCACAGGGGTCGGTTCTCGGTCCCCTCCTGTGGAACATTGCATACGACTGGACGTTGCGCAGTAGGGTCCCCCCCGGCGTCAGCATCATATGCTACGCGGATGATACTCTGATTGCAGCACAGGGGAGGACCCACAGGCAGGCGTGTCTTCTAGGCACGGCTGGGGTGTCTTTAGTAGTAGGCAGGATCCGGCGTCTTGGACTGGAGGTGGCGCTTCAGAAGACCGAGGCCCTGTTTTTCCACGGTCCTCGGAAACGTCCACCTCCAGATACCGCTATAATAGTAGGAGGCATCCGCATCGGCATCGGGGAGACCATGAAACATCTGGGATTGGTCCTCGATGGCCGGTGGGATTTTTCGGCACACTTTGGGCAGCTGCTCCCCAGACTCAAGGGGGCAGCGGGTGCGCTGTCGCGCTTGCTCCCCAACGTCGGGGGGCCGAACGCCACGTGCCGAAAACTCTTCGAAGGCATCGTACGGTCAATGGCCCTCTACGGGGCCCCTGTATGGGCAGACCGCCTGACGGCCAAAACCGCACCGCTTTTGCGTCAAGCCCAGCGCATAATGGCCGTCAGGGCGATAAGAGGACACCGTACGGTGTCAGGGGCACCAGACCCGCGCCTCGCGAAATCGAGGCGTGCAGGTCGGAGCTCCGCCAGGTCGCCGTGGGAGTTTGGGAAGATCGCCTCAGACGCCCCAGCGCGGGTCCCGCCACCATCGAGGCGGTGAGGCCCGTCCTGCAAGAATGGATAGGACGAGACTACGGCACCCTGACATTCAGGCTGACGCAGGTCCTCTCGGGGCACGGCTGCTTCGGGAGGTACCTGTGTCGCCTTGGCCGCGAAGCTACGTCAGGGTGCCATCATTGCGACACAGGCGACGAGGATACGGCGCTGCATACACTCCAGGAATGTCCTGCGTGGACGGAGCAGCGCCGAGACCTCGTCGCCTTCACCGGACTAGACCTTTCGCTCCCGGCCGTGGTACGCACCATGGTCGGGAGCCGCACTGGATGGGACGCCGTCTCCTCCTTCTGCGAGCACGTCATGTTTTCGAAGGAGGAGGCGGAACGGGAGCGTGAGCGCACGTCTTTACTCCGCTCCCGACAAAGGAGGACGCGCCGACGCCGGAGGTCGGACCTAGACCTTCGGCCACCGTAAGCGGGCGGCGCGGGTGGGGCCTCTAGGGGTATAGAGGTTCTCACTCACCCGCACATGCCGTCGAGATGAGAGCGCGAGTGTTCCGCGCGCGCTCATCTCTCTTCCCGTGGGGTGCGTTACAGACCGCCCCACGCCTGGAATAGACCGAGTAGGGCCGGGGGAGTAGCTCCCCCGGCATTGGAAGAGGCCCAGTGAGCGGGGCCCACGCCTGCCAGGGTACGCGGAGACGGGATAGCCTACACCCGTAGCCCTGGCATAAGGCGCAGGACGGAACACCCAGGGGTTTTAGTGGGTATCCCTAACTGGGGAGTGGCAATAGCGTGGCACCGGTTCTGACCGGGCACGCTAGTGCCACCCCCGATCTGGCGAATCCCACACTCTCACCGGGTCGCGAACATCCCCCCAGGCTTCTGCGCCTGTCGCGGCTTAGTCCTCAAACGGATTTCCCCTGGCCAAAAAAAAAAAAAAGGAGGAATCAGGTTGAATAATTTAACCGCACACTCTGCGAAATGAGGAATAATATTCTATGATAACTGTTTAATTTAAGTTAGTTAATGAATAGAGAGAGAATAATAGCTACTCTCTTCTTAGAAGTCGTAAAAGTGCATGAATGAAGCATATAACTTCACGCCAGGTCCCTTGCGGGGTAGGCACGAACAACAGAGCGCCATTTAGGCTTATTCTTACACACCTCACTTGCTTCTTTGACATTCATAGTTCTTGTCATGCACGCTCGTCTGTTCTTAAGGCTCCTGACATCACCTTCTGCTAGTACACGATCAATTTGATCATGGAAGGTGTGTCGAAGGTATGAATGAAGCATATTAATAAATTTCATTATTCGATTGCAATGTAATTCAACGGGAGTATAAGTAAATGTAATAATGGAGTGAGTTCTAGAATACATGTCTAAGTGTGATTTGATCACAAATGATAATCTTTTAAAATCTCCTTGGACATCGGATTCCATGGAACACATCGCTATAAGCGATATAGCCACCTACTGTTCCAATGGAAAAAGTATCCATCTATATTAATTGTACAGGTTTATGGTGAACAATAAAAAGTTTTTCATTAATTTTTTTAATACAACGTAAAATCATATTATAGGTTTACCCGAATATCTCTTCCTTCAACAGATTTTCCAATAACTTTCACTGAGCACAGATAAGGATATTCACTGGTTAACTGATCCATGAACGCATAAATGATATCCAAGCGATAGTAGTTCTTCCAGTCCATTATAAGACCTGGTAATTTACACATATTGAATGTTGAAAATCCACCAGCCCTGCTGTCGCGTATTTGTTAAACTATCCCACTTCTTTGGTTTGTAACGCGTTATACTTATTTAATTAATTATGTATATAAATAAAGATAAAAAAGATATTTATGTATAATATTAAATTTATAGATAAAAATACATAAGACACGATGGGTTTTGTACAAGTCCTAATTGCAACTAAACGCGTGTTAGATACAAAACCATTTTTATATTTATTGGTGTTTATAACGACATAAATTTCCATTAGTTAATGATTTTCAAAATTAATAGAGCATTGCCTTACATTATATATGATCTGAATTTTTAATTGCTTTAGTCAAATGATGACTCGCATTTGATAATTAAAATATGATTATATTAATTACAAATATCCATATATCTGGGTAATGGCGCACGCGCTTGAAATGTTGTAATAAACATAATTGTAACCCCCCCCCCCGGCCCCCGCCACTCTTTATATTTATTCTGTACCGTGCCATCAGATGGATGTAAAGTCATCTTTGTCAGGTATATTGAAAAGAAAAGTGTTTGAGAGAAGTATTTCGTGAGACAAATTTTACATAATATGAATACGAAATCGACTCCAAACCAACTCTATAAAGCTAGAACAGCAGCTACGCAAGTCTAACTCCAAACAGCTAAGTGGCCCATTGATAGCAAGGCGTTACCGGCGATTCTAACGTGTTGCCAGTCTCTAGGATAGAATACTAAGGCTGGCATAAGCCCGACTTCATCATAACATGGATAAAGATAAATTGATTCCGAAAATTGGTTAATTTCCACGGGATATATACATATCCAACATATACGCCATGTAGCCACGAAGCTATGTAAGAAAGAAAATCCTACCCGGTCCACCAGAGTTTCTTCGTATTGTTTTCGACAATGCACTGCCCTGTTCTCTTTCAATCAAAAGTCCAACATCGCCAATAGCTATAGCAAATGGTATTTCCCTTTCGTGCAGCATACCAGCCACTTGTGCAGTTTTTGGACCTTCCACCATTATGTCCATTGTGCTGCGTTCCTCCTTCCAAATATTTATGACTGTAACAGGATTATCAAAGTAAGCTTGTGACTGAGGACTATTATATAACATATTGTGTAGCTATAATAAGTAAATAAATATTTAGGGTGAATTTAACAAAGTATTATTTTGTATGTCCAGAAAGTAACTTTAAGCCTGCAATATTGTTGAAAATTATTAGTAAGGTGGATTATAAGCCAGTATTAGCTATTAGTAAAATGGCTTCGTTCGCGTAATGTTTAGATTTATATCTCATGGAAATTTTCCCATTTTTCGAAATACTCGTACAACAAATTCCTCTGTTCATTTTATAGGTTTCTGTTTTTCCGTAATGGAACCCAGGGCTTGAAGTACCGGTAAAATCTGGTATCGTTATTTATGCTAATTAAGGTAACGGTAAAAAAGACATTGTTATAAAACTTACCGTTATTTCTAACCATTTTACCGGTAAAAAATATAAGGTTAATACTTTGTTACCATCGTTACTCTCTTTCACTCACAAAGATTGTCAAACAGCACTGTGCCATAACCGGGCGTAATATTTAGCTTTTTATTTGTCGATTGATTCGGTAACATGCAGTAGTAATAAGGTAAATTCTTAAAAATGGCAACGTCGCTTGAAATAACGTAAAAATTACTGATACGTATTATACATACGATTTTTAATGTTATATTACAACGTTAAAATCATAAAGTTAATAAACAAATATATCGGTATGGCAGTATCTTTTCGAAAATACCCGATACCTAAACCTGGCTGTCTTCAAGTCTCGTGTGAATAGGTAGCCTCTAGGTAAGCGTGTTTGATCTTAGCCCATATCTCCGCTCAATATGGAGCGAGATAATGGTCAAATGCGAACCTATACAGTAATTTTAATAAAAGTATTTAACCCATGCAAGAACGGAGAAAGAATACGTATTCGTGCGGCTGAGCGACCTGTCTTAAGAGGCGTCTAACTAACCCATAGTGAGGTGGTAGGGCATTTGCCTGTTTAGATGACTGGTCTAGTGTATGCCGTCATAAGAACCTTGAGTTATGTTCCGGTTTACTAATGCGGCATAGCCAGGCTCCAGTCCTCCCTTTGACATTGGAAATGTCCTTATACAACGGTGACCACTTTCCATCCGGCCGATCGTCAGCCTGTATATTTTATAGCTGCAATAAAAAAAAAACCGCAATGTTCATTTTAAAAATCACTAACATTTGTCACGATGTCATTTCATACCTCTTACTTAATGTATGACGCAAAACATATCTTCAACCACAATATGATCAAAGATTTGGTTTATTAGATGTAATAAACCAAATCTTTGATGTTCCTTAGATGTGCAATATCTTAATAAGCGAATTGAGCTAGTCATAGCTTAGAATTCAGTCTCGTTTTCCCAGATTTTTAATTCTAATAGATAAAACTTTAAATCTTGTACGCACCTCCAAGAGTATCCAATGTTTTCACAAAATACCTCTGACCTTCTCTAGTTAAACGAACTTCCCATACCTGGGTAATATAGCTTGGAGGTGCCACTTTGAATTTTTAACGGAGTTGACTTGTAAAATGTATATGTTTACTGAATATTTTCAAAAAATAGTATTTAGTACATTACCACTTGTAATTTCGTTATTGATTGACATGGAGGTGATTGTGACACAAAGGTGTCAAACATAATAAAAACAAATTCGTTAATCAAATAGTTTCAAAATATATCCCATATTAAATACTCTTTTGATACTGAGTGAATGAAAAAAAAGTATTAATTGGATAGATAGACCCATTTACAGTTAATATAACCATCATAATTTTCAAATATCATGATAGAAATGGTTACTAGTTTTAAAGTAATAATAAAATCGCTACAAACTATGGTGACATAACTTGCTAATCTCGTACAAAATTGAGGTGGCTTTGATAAAATCCTATCTCAGTTTATTTAACTGTCACTTACCCTAATCAATTTATAGCATACATACATATTATCATGCCTGTTTCCCATAGGGGTAGGCAGACACTTTGGATCTCCACTTATGATGATTGTGAAAAACGTCGATGTCGTTTCATCTACTTTTACTTAGATACTCTTTACTTGACCTCTCTTTAACACTTCAAATGTATCAAGTATAACAATGCTCGTGACAAAAAAGTGACGTGTGGTGAGGAACTTTTATTCACAGAGTACTTTATATATACTGGTATAGAGTCAATAGTCATAATGTATATACTAACGCACTCTATCGGTATACGACACTATTCAACGGCAAAAACCGTCCAGGGGGTCTAGTATTATTTTGATTTATATTAGACTTTTGGAAATTGCGGGAGTTAATAATTTAACTCTTGCAATTCCCAATAGCCTTTTCAAAAAATGTTTATATGTTAGTTAATAAAACAACAATTTAGCGGTAGCGTGATTTATTGTTTCCTTTTATTAAAATATTCAAAGGCATACTTTTTCATAACATCATTTGTATCCACATCTAATCTGGTGCGATTACGATGATTTACTTACAAGTTTTACCGCATCTGGGCACACAACAACTTTCAGAAGAAGCCATAATCCAAGTCCTCAGAGAACAAATCATTGGGCAAATCGGTGTTCAGGGTACATGCGTAAGTCCAACGTGATCACAGAACACTAGTAAACGTGATAAGCGAAGTCTTCGGAGTCCAGGAATCAAACAAAGTTGTCGAAAAATAATCAAAACACAAACAAAGTACATACATTCACGAGTGTAACTCGTATCGATCGGAATGTCTTTTTGGTTTTGACATAATTGACATCTTTGAAATAAGTTTTTGGTAAATCGACAATTCATCAAAAATCCAGTAATTAAAGCTAAAAAGAGCTTTATAATTTGAAAAAGTTGAGGAATAGAATTTACACACTTTAAAATATATTTATTAGCTGACGTGGCTTGCAAAAACATAAAACATATCTAATATTTCTTAAACAAGTATTAAAACAACTGCGTATAACGAAACCTATTATTTTCCTTCATTTGGTGTTCAATTTGAGAACAGTGACATCTACTGCAATACGTACCTACTAATAGAACGCAAAAAATCTCTAAGAAAAAATAATTGTACTGACTGTTAAGACACTGCTTTTATTACAGGAAGTGGACTAATTGTTTCACTAAACAATAAACAACAAGACGTATAATAGGTATGTAAATTAAAATTATTCAACTGGCTAATAGAACTCCCTTATGACGACACCGAAAATTTACTAAACTGAAACTCACCAGTCTAATAAGTCTGTAACCATACACTCACACGTTTCACTTGTACACACATCACACACTACACCCACATACACATCACATTCATATACACATCTATGCATTTCCACATACATTACAAATATTGACACGAAAATTTCAAATGTATAAACTTTAAAATTATTTTATTTTTAATTGTATAACAAACTTGTTGTCTGGAAGTGGGCGCTAACAACTGCAACACAGTATTATACTACAGCAGTTGTTTGCGACACTAAATTGTTTCTCTATACTTTGTTATTGGTTTCGAATAAATTCTTTAATTCTGACTTGCGTAACCTAGACTTACCTTCATTTTTAGCTCACTATCCACATTTTCTATATGAGTTTCTGAATAACTGTCAACAAATTCCATCAAATCTCTGATACAATTTAATATCTCTTTGCCAGTCTCTTCTATTTCTTCCTTAGGCAATTTAAATTTATGTTTTTTACTTCTAAGTTCAATGAGGTAACAGTATGGAATACCGGCTGCTCCATGACTCCAATCATTACTAGTGCCTGCAGCTCTGTACATGACATCTCTTGAAATACCTACTTTGTATATGTTACCATTTGTTTCGTGAATAGCCTGAGCAGAGATAAGTTTAACGTTATAATTTTTGTTATAGTAGTTTGTTTCTTTTGAGTTATCTATTAATCAACTATGCGCTATAGAGCGAGCTGTGTTAGGTGTTTCTCTTATGGATAAAATCAGAAATGAGGACACCCGTAAGAGTACGAAGGTAAACGACATAGCTCGCAACATTAGCAAGTTGAAGTGGAAGTGGGCTGGTCACGTCTGTCGCAGGACCGACGGCCGATGGAGCAAACGAGTCCTGGAGTGGAGACCACGTCTCGGTAAATGTAGCGTAGGACGCCCGCCAGCCCGGTGGACTGACAACCTGCGCAAGATCGCCGGTAGAGGCTGGATGAAGAAGACAGGAGACCGGGATATGTGGCGTGCACTTGGAGAGGCCTACGTCCACCAATGGACTGAGATTGGCTGAAGAAGAAGATTAATCATCACAGCATGTTTTACGAGCATTAGTGGCAATCTAGTCTAGTATGCAATATTATTGTACTCTATTGGACATTTTACGTATTGCAAGGGATGAAACAAATCGCCATTTTTTCGTTCTTTGTAATGTTGATATTGTTTTTTGTGCCTTTTTTCATGCTTATGCGAATTAAATAATAACAAAATAAAATAAAAACTTAAAAAATAAAAAAATAGTTAATAAATTATAAAACTATCAAAATAATGTTCCTAATAATAAATTACCTGCAACATGTCATAATAGTTGATTATAGAAATTCACAACCAACTTAACTGATAATGTCGATTTCTATAATTACCTTAGACATTACTGTAGCTCCTTCAAGTAAGCGAATATAATTTTGGCAGAGGTCATCTCTACAAGCAAACGGAAAGATTATCACTTGTCCGAAGCTATGTAGGGTTATGTAAACTTTGAATGGTATACCAGAATGGAGGAGTATGTCCTGAAATCAACATTCAAAAATTTTAACGTATGAATACTAGTCCGGTGCAGTCCACGCTAGCACTACCTAGATTACATTTCTTAGGACCGACTAGATCTGTGTGATACCGCGCTCTCATAGAATATCGGCGTGAAACTCTTACATCAACATTAATGTCATGAAGAGATTACACTTTATTATCATCTCCATCCTAGGGACAAATTCTAGTTGCGTCGTAAACTTTGCTTTCGGATCTTTCTGCAACGATCGGTCTCCTTCTTTTCTCCTTTGCACGATCTCCAGAAGTCTCTCTTGTGAGAACATGGGAAGAGGTAGCATGGTTACATGATGATTACAGTAAAAGCTAATTCAATCATTGTAGCAATTGAATTGTATAGCAATTTGATGAACAACTAAATCCTGTTTGCAATTTAATCTCTGCTTCCAACGGCGATGACACGATTTTGGTATCAGCGTAATGTGCCGCAGATAAATGCTGCAGGATTTACGATGACGCCCATCATATAAATGGCTATTAGTACTAATTTCATAGCAAAAGATGCTCATATTGTTTACTCTTTTAATTGATACGGCAATCTAATAACATGTACATGAATTTAGTGTAACTTTAACAAACAAGATTGCATTAAATTTTAAATGTAATTATTATAAAAATAGCGTAGTATTTTTAAAACAAAAAAAAAAATGTTGTGAAAACGGTGACTAGTATTAGCATATTTGGTTAAGTGTATACATATAGCTTACATTTTTTTTATTGCTAAACATGACTTTTTGATTTGGGCTGTAAACAAAAAAATAGTTAATTCATTATTAAATCAAACATTATAATATTATAAAGCGACAAACAATCATCCACGTAAGTGCATATATTAATTAAAATATGTAACTATACATACAGTAAGTAACTATGTATACATTTTAATCAAACTTATATACATTTTTATACACCAGCACCAGAAAATTTAGTTATAAAACCTGTCTTCTTAAGAGCTTAAATATGTTATGTTATGAACTTTGAATATAAATATACTAATGTATAAAAAATAAATAACTAACCCTCATTGCAGAAGATTCAGGTTCAGAAAAAGGTTCAGGTCCACGAAAGAAGCTATTCCTTGGTTCATCTGAAGATCCTTTACCTCCCCATCCAAAACTAAAATAATATGGTTTTTACTTACCTACTCGTAAATCTGTATTAGATTAGGGGCTAAGCATCCAATGACGTCAGTTCGAATCCCGGCGGGGAGCATGTCACTTTTAAACAGTCATTCTGACCTAATCATAATATTGTATTAAAACTGTTTACCATATGCTGAAGGTACAGAACATATCGTGGTCCTCGAAATTATCAATATATGAATTCTGTAGATCCATATTGCTCAGTCAAAGTGTTATCTAGATATATCATCTGTTTCCCCCCAAAACGAGAAGGCCTAAACCTAACAGCGACACATTTACTGATCGCGATGACCGCTGATCTTATTAATGTTATCCTGACTTCGGTGATTCCGTAAAATATAACCACTCGTTTAGATTGTTCTTACTTCCATAGCAGCAATCAGGAGAACGGTGAGGGAAATGAGTAGCGTGAGTATGTAAGCCTTACATAATATATTGAAAAAGTGAATATGGCATATTCGCGGTATCCAATTCCCTTGCCATATTCCTGTTTGCGGTCGTGGAATTGAGCATTATGTACCTAGGCATCATGTCGGGGTCATCACGACAGTAGATGATGTGGTAATGGTACCTGGCTCAGGGCATTATCGGGGTTAGAAAGTAAATACGGTAATATGACTGTGTTGTAATGACTTTCAATTGTGAGTGAGGAATATGGGCTTGCGGATGCAACACGTATTACACAAAATTTACAGTTTCACTTAGATGACAAACTGCGTGTGCCTACATATTTTATGAATAGGAAATACCTAACAATATTAATTATTTCCTTGTTTATAGATATTAGTTATGTAAAAATACCTAAAGTTTCTATTGAGGTCCACCCCAACGCACTGCCCTCCGTGCCATGCTCTGTTTTTTCGCCACATGCGGTCTTTTGTGTGAGAATATTCGTAACCATCTGTATTCACAACTGGATGGAAATACCTTGAAAAAAATCACATCACGTGAAAATCTCTACGTTTTAACTTGTTAAGATATTTAACTGATACATGGACTTGGCTGATAATATAACCAAATGTAATTTGAAAGTAGAGAAGTAACTTATCCTGTGAACACATAGTTGGAGTAATAAACATATATTTTATACCCACTTGTAAGAGAAAATTTGTATGAATAGTAAGGGTTTCGTGCCTTTACCCACTATGTTTATAACCCTAAAGCAAAACATATTTAAATATTACATCCGTGCAGGAAGGGAGAAAGAATACGATTTCCTGCTGCCGGGTCATAAGAGTCAGTCGAAAAAACAGCACATAGCTAGGTGGTAGGATACCTATTTGCTCGTCTGGATGGCTATCATACATAATTTAGGGTATGCCGCCATAACAATCTTGAATTAGGTTCTGGAATTAGTGTCCAAGTTGCACTCTCCTTTAAGAGAACGGCAGCACATTTGTAGCACCTTTGTTGTTACAAATGCCCATAGGCGATGGTAACCACTATTCATCAGGAGGGAATTCTGCCTGTCTCCTGAACTGATGCAATAAAAAAATGTGAATTCATCTTACCAGTCTTTATTGATAAAACTTTCAGGTAACGTGTTAAAGTTTCTAACAATATAATCAGCAACATAAGTTGCGACAGCAGGTGCAATCCACTCTCTTGCATGTATTCCTGCATCCAACCAGACAGAACAATTGCTCGCGTTACTATTGGAAATCTTTAAAATCTACAAGAAGCAAAATTAATGCAAATATAGAAAGAGAAATGTCCAAAAGAGCATTGAAACAGTTTTATAGGATTATGGAGGTATAACAATTCCTTGTCTCTGCTTCTATTTCAGATATAAAAATAATATTGGATAATTTCATTTTTAAAGTGTTAGTATGTATCATAACTCTAATATGTTTTACACTACTCTCTACGGCACCAATAAAGCAAATAAGGTTTTTGTGACCCAGTTACATTTGTTTTTATATATATATGTCGGAGGGAAGCTATAATTATTGGATGTATTGTTGACTGGATGTATAACGCACAATGTTATGAATTTTGTAATTTAATAAAAGACCAATCAGAGCAGAGCATATGGCGGAGCGGGGTCAAGGACGCCCTCTATACTTTGAGTAATATCTACTTGGGTAGACTGAGGAGTTTTTGTGGCACATTTGGTTGATGGTAATAAGTCGAGTTGGACCATGGAGTATTTTAAAGAAAGTGTTAAGTTAAGAAGTATGAGCGGGTGCCCTGAACCCGCTGCTCGGTTTAAACTATGTTAAAATGTCTTTTAAATCTAAATTAAAAGTGTATAAACCTTGGCTATCGTGTTTTATGCTCGCATTTTACCCTGGTGACGCCCACTAAACCTGCATAACTAAAGATGTCGTGAGAACGAGGCCGTTCTGCGACATATATATATATATATATATATTGTAAAAAAAATATTAAAGCATATTGTAAAAATGTTTAAAAAAAAGGTTCTGTGAAATATTATTAAAGGAAAGATTCTAATCACTCTTATAAAAAACGTACAAGTTAGAGAGATAGATCTCGTGTATCAAGAAGCCAAGGTGGTAAATATCGTATCACTAAAAGTTAAATTTGGTATAATGTTTTGTTTTCTTAATTTAACCTCATAATATTTCGTAAGACTATCCCGATAAACTTACTTTGCTTGTTATATATTTTACCTTTAAATCACGTCCTTCCAAAGATTTCCCAATAACACCTGCTGTACAAATCGAGGGAAAATCATATTCTAATTTATCTATAAAATTGTGAATTACTTCCAATCTATGATAGTTATTCCAGTTCATCGTTTCATCAGCCTCCAGCTTTTCTTCTTCTATTTATAAAATAATTAAAGTAGGTATAAGCGTAAAGATTTTCAACAATACTTGCTTAATTATAATTTACGTATAAAGGAATGTAGATTTACGAGGAAAGTATAAAATAGAACAGAGGAAAAATATATAGACAATAAATGAGAAAAATCAAGGGAGTGGAAAGCAATAGGTACTTACAATAGGCAAGGTAAGTAATCGCCTTAAAATAAATATGAACGAAATATAGTATCGAGTGTTTATAAGTATTCTTAAGAAAATAAAGGTAGTACTTACTAGAAATTAAAAAGATTTTCTAATAATTCAATAAGATTTCTCTTATTATTTCAATACACATAATAGTTATAATCAACACAAAAAAATTTGTTAAGTTTAAAAAATTATCAAAGACGTAATGGAATAATATATCGAGTCTTACAACTTGCCTATAGAAATAATTTCTTGTGTTTTTATGGGCTCTGTTATAGCCCTTGGAGTTGGATATATATCTTCTATCAATTTACCGTTAATTTCTTCTGGTTCTGTTGAGTGAACACCGATACGATTTTCAGAATAACATCTTCGATCATTTGTATGGATATATTTATTTGCATGTTCTCTCATTATATCATTACCATTTCCATTTTTTTAATGGACGTGTAATCTACGGCATACTCTTGCACATAACAATTTTTTCGTAAGAAACTCATTTCGCCTATACTAAATGTTGGATGGTTTTGTTGACATTTACTATTTTTATAGATTTCGTAGGGTAGGTGATGACCAAAGAGTATATTGAATATTGGTGATGACCAGATGTGGAGGAAATTTTAACATATTATGGTTGGATCCATGGTTGATGTGATTGGTTTTTATTGTTGTAGATACTTTATGAAGTCATAATACGGGTAAAACTATTTGATGACATGAAATATAGCATTAGATTGTTTAAATATATGGTTCCATTGATTAACTGGTTTATTGTAGTTTAAAATTGCAATGACATATTAAATCCATAGACCTATATAATAGGGACGCGACATATTGTTCTATACGTACTATTGCTTATATAAATAGCATCCATTTTGAAGGAACACACATAAACACATATCTATCTCGTTCTTACTCAGCACTGTAACTCGCAGGAAAACAATATAACAGTATTTCAGTGCGTACATAAAGTGAAACATATATATACGCATAAATATACGTAAATACCTAATGCGGCCGAAAATCCGCCATGTTTAGTTCACCAAATGTCATTGTCAGTCAGTTCAGCCGGTACATGTCTTGTCAAAAAGTCGTGTTATAAATAAAAATAACTAATTATCTTTTAATATTTTGCTTGTAATTTAAAATAATTGAAGCCAAATATAAATAATTACGTCGCAAATATGTCAGTGTGTAGTGTTATAGGGTGCGGCATAAGAAAAACACCAAATCAGCTATCTTTAACCATACACAGGTACGCTATAAATAACATTAAAAATATTGGTTATTGTTAATGTTTCCGGGAAAATAAAGGAAGATTTACATTATAATTAGCAAGGTTCTTATGTGCAGTTATAGGACATGTATGGATTTGACTTATTTAACTATATTTTTATGCTTAAATAATGTTAATTTATTAGCTAGGGTTGCACATTATTTATCGACTTTGATATCGATTTAATATGATTGCTTTTATAGAATTTCTTATCCTATAAAAGCAATCATCATGCTACCTCGCTTAAAACATACAAAAATAATAATTAAAATATATTTTATAGGATCCCAAAAAATGAGTAAAAAGAAAAAGTGGCTGGAAGCCATTGGAATGGAAAATATAAAGCCAAATGTAAAATATATTTATATTTGCTCGCTACATTTTGATGATAAATGTTTCTACAAAATTTTGGATGTGACTCGACTACGAGATGATGCCGTGCCCTTCAAATTTGTAAGAGTAAGTTAATACTGTATATATTTTTATAGTTTGTATTGATATACTTTTTTTAAATTATATACATACAACAAAACGTGCTATAAAACGATAAAAATTAATATACAAGATTTTTATGGTGGGACGATGATCAGCAGGATAGTTGGACTGTTGGCTTATTATATAATTTCTGCTCCGTCTTCGCAGTCGAAGGCCTTAATATGTCTTCTCGTGCCTCTCACCCTCATGGAGACTGCTCGTATAATTGAAATTTGTACTTTTACTTTTAGCCTTTGATATACTTGTTGTTGCTACATTATTACTGATGCTACTTACGACTAGTTGTGGTCTATATTATTCTCATTCTATTTATCTATTTTAGAAAAACTTATGGGTTTTGTGACTGCGATTCCATCCAAGAAACGTATTTGCTCAATTTGAATGATAATGTCATCATTTAAGCAAACTTTATGAAAAAAATACTGTGGGCACAATTATTCTAAACTAATAGTTCAATATTTTGCAGCAACATGCCAGCCAACACAAAACTGGCATATTAAAAGAAAACCAGTCGGAAACAATTGAAGACGTGAGTGGATGAAGGTGATATGTAGCATATTCGGTTTTTTGCTTTTTTTGCGTTGATGAAGGTTTTAAGTCGATACCATAGATATAAGGCATATTAAAATAAATAAAAGTTGAAAAAGGTGTTAAGTTCAGTTCAGTTTCAAGTAAAAGTAAAACTTTTATCTAAATTTACTCAGAATTGGAATTACGCGACTTATCACCTTCATCCAGTCATGTCTTCAATTCCTGTTTTGGCCGTTCCTGACTCCTCTACCTTGGTAAATGTTGATTTTCAACTTAATTACTATTTTCATGCCTGAAAGGGCAAAAACATGTGAAACAAAATAATATATTGTCATCTAATATTTTTACTGACCATATTTTTAAGCAAATAAATGATTTGATTTGAAGGTGTTTTGTTTTTTTTTATATCACGCGATCCCTTGATAAATTTAAAATTTGAATCACTCTCACTTATGGTGCGGCGCACCTATCTTGAGGTGCGTTGTGGTAGTGTTACGGACTTTAGAGTCAACAACACAATTAAAATAGATTGTAATAGAGAGGTAAGTAGTTTAAGAAAAACGCGTACTCTTATAAAAAAAATATATATCCAAACAGCATAGCTAGCATGCTAACGTTTTATCGCCGACATAAAGCTTCCATCCCTTTCCGATATATATGCGAGTGCGAATGAGACGGCAACATACGACACGACGATAAAATTTAGCATGCTAGAGATGGGCAGATGGCACTGTACTACGCCATATGTTTATGTTTTGCGGTCACTGAGTTGTCAAACGACAACTTTAGAAAATCAGTGTAGCAACTTTTATAAATCGTCATATCGTTTACTTGGCAAATTTGAAGCAAGAACTTGTCTTAGATTTCACACATCTAATTCAAAGTATCTTTGCACGAAACAATATACTTACTTCCTATTAAAGTATAAATTCTACAAATAATTAATACTCAATACTATTTAAAATAAAATGAGCCAAGAACGTTTATCGATAAAACCTAATAACATTAAAATCTTCTGGGCAGCACTAAAACCGCCATGTTTAGTTCCCAAATGACGTCACAGTGGCACGCATTTCTTGTTGACGTTTCATTTCCATAGGTTTCATACTTCAGTGATTAAATCATTGTAAAATGTCAAAATGACTAACAAAGCAAATGCAAGGCCATTTTTTAAATGAAATAGACAAGGGTGTTATTCACATACAGCTTCAATGTTTGTAAAAAGTTACAGTTACCAAAGGTGAAATCTATGATGTGTAAAATCCGCTTACACGACTTACTATTCATTCTATTGCCTTACTATCGGTTGAATTTTGACATTACTTATATGGTAATCTCAAATTTTAACTGATAGTAAGGCAAATGAGCGGTCAGTTAGACATAGGAACCGGTCATGATACAAGCATATTATTTTATATAATTGAAAGAAAGAAGAAATAAATAAAGAGAATATGTTTATTGTCGCAAATGTATGTGCACACAGAAAGGAAAATATGATTAACTAACTATACATTGTACATTTAAGGCATGAATACATAATTATAGAAAAGACAGAAAAACGTAAACCACATTTACGGCAACTAGGCTAGAACTCATAGACCAGTGCTAATCCCTTTGAAATTGGTAAAATTATTTGTTTTTATAAATTATAAAACTTAAAAACCAAAAACTTGGTTATTTGAATTTTTCACATAAATTTTGAGGTTGTGTGAAAAAAGTTTTAATACAAAAGTTGTAGATCTTTTTATTACCTACCACTTTGCTATTTAAATTTTTTCTAAAGAACTTGTAGTTTTGCCGGAAATCGAGATAAGCCGTTCTTCATCCCTAAAACTTCCACTTTCCGACCTCAGATCGCCCGTAAAATATTTTTACTTTTATTTTGGTTATATTCTCTTCCTTTTGCAATGGGTTTTATGCTACTATCATTTCTTTGTTTCAAAAATGATCTACCATGGTCTATCAGCGTTATGCGACAAGAGATGACGTAACGCTGATTTTCATTTTCAGTCTTTATTAATATAAGAATAAATAACCCAAACAATAGCTTTCATTTAACTTCGTACAGAAATATTTCACCGATAATGAATTAAGTTTAAAGTGCATTAAAAATATAAGAAAAAAAGCATAAATATAATTTCTTAATAAATGTGAAAAAAATTATATTCTCCACATATCTACCTTTACTATATAAAAAAATAAACAGAAAGGTACCTACTATTGTGTTACAAACTACATAGCAATAACAACTAACTATTATAATTATCCTAATTATTATGCTATATATGAAATGTCAGTATTGTTACTTATTAAAATATATTATTTTATATTATTATCTACGAAGTTGAAGAAACACACCACGCAAGACTTAATCTCAGTAGTGGCTTAATAACGTTCGCAACCGCAGAGGTGAAGAGAACGCTGCTTTGTCTACCTCGGAATTCTTTTATGTAACCTAAGACACTTTCTAAAATATACCTTTACGTTTCATGTTGAATACTAATTCAAGGATAGCAGTAAAGTATACTGTAACGAGTAATCGCGGGTCGTAAGCGTAAGCATTGTCTAATGAAAAACAAAGCAGGAGGTAACACCCCACACCTAACTTCGTTTAGCGACTAATTGTTAATCCCTCATGTTATATACAGCTGTGTTAAAGGAAAATCGACTCAGTTTCTTCAATACAAGGATGGAATAGAACGCATGTTATACTTGCTACCAATACTAAGACTTTGTGAACCTTATTGGGATTGCACATCGTTACGATTTTGGGACTATCGAGTCTAAAATTACTAATTAGGGACATTATATTTTCACATGCTACAGTTCCGTAGCTAAATAAGAAATCTGTGGACGTTTGACATGCTTACGGAAACCTTCATAGTTCGTGGACTGTGACTTCTCGAGTTTGATAGCCTTTATAATGTTACGAGTTGCGAGACTCGAATTAAAGTGCTGTTGGAATTATTATAGAGTTTATTAGAACTATATAAACACGTATAACACAGGTACAAATATAACCGAACACAAAAAATCCAAACGTAATGCAGAAGGTCGTAATTAAATAAAACGCGCAAAGTCTTTCACATAGATTACACATTGTAGTACACACGTCTGGCTTCGATCGTGGTCCTCGCTTGACTGCCGCCTCCCTCAATCGGGCCATTGTTTTATGTTACGGAGTCTCCTATTTGCTATACACTCCTTTGGATTTTGTTTTATCGAAAGAATAATTATTATAATATTTAGTTGCGTTTATTGCGTTTTACAATTCAATCAGTGTTAGAAGAAAAAAAAAGGTAATTGAAAGTTGCCAGAGACAATAACAAAAAAAATACTTTTTTACACAAATATTGTGGCGGGAATTTAAAGCGTAGACATCCTCCCCACTTTGAAAGGTTTAGCTTTCAATTATCCTTCTTGTGCTGGTAACCGTACTATGTTGTGAATGGCTCTGCGGATGGTTCCTTTTGCCGTGTATACATCCACCACCCTGGTTATACCATCCGTGCCACTATGTAGTTTGGTAATCCGACCAAGTCTCCATCGTTGCGGTGGTGAATTTTCTTCTTTAATAACAACCATATCGCCGATGCATGGTTCAGGTGTAGAATTTTTCCACTTCGAACGTTGCTGTAATTCCGCCAAAAACTCCTTGCTCCAACGTAACCAAAATTCCTTGCGAATCTTTTCAATCGCTTGATAGTTTGGTTTGGCAAGCTCGGGCGTTGGGAATGGTACAGACATCAATGGCCGACCTACCAGGAAGTGTCCTGGCGTGAGTGGGTTCAAGTCGGCAGGATCAGCTGATAGAGGTGACAACGGGCGCGAATTGAGGATGGCCTCTATTTGTATAAAGAGTGTAGCCAAATCTTCAAAAACGAGAGAAGCATTTCCTACTACTCTCTTCATATGGTACTTGGCGGACTTTACGCCTGCTTCCCAAGCTCCGCCACAATGAGGTGAATACGCAGGGATAAACTTGAATTGAATGCCTTCGGAGCTGGCAAAATTTAAGGTAGACTCACGACTGGAGCGTAACATTTTGTTAAATTCATTGTTGGCACCAACAAAATTTGTGCCATTATCACAATAGATGACTCTAGGTTTGCCACGCCTACATATGAAGCGTTGCAGACAAAGTATAAATGCGTGAGAGGTTAAGTCACTCACCACTTCTATATGAAGCGCACGAGTACTGAGGCAGACAAACAGACAAAGGTAACATTTAGTGGTTCGATTTCCCCTCCCCCTTTTGCTACTAATTTGATAGGGGCCCGCAAAATCCGTTCCTGTAGAGTAAAATGGAAAAAGTCCTTCTGTTCTTACAGATGGCAAGTTGCCCATTTGAGGCTTTATAGTTTTTCCTCGATAACGAGTGCAAATAACGCATTTTTTGACAGTTGCGCGAGCAAGTACTCTTCCTCCAATCGGCCAATAGTGTTCTCTAACAGAGGAGAGTAGAAGCTGAGGACCCGCGTGGTACAAACGATTGTGCTCAAACCTCATAAGTAATTTTGTAAACGTATTTTTTCCACATAATATGACAGGGTGTTTTTTATTAAAATTGTAAGGTGAACTCTTCATACGACCACCAACTCTAAGTACTCCATCATGATCCAGAAATGGATTTAAAGAAAGTAAATTAGATTTATTGCACAATGACGCATCATTAGACAATAATTGTATTTCATCCTTAAATGACTCTAATTGACTAAACCTAATCAAACTAGTTAATGCTTTATTACACTCTTCCGTAATCAAAGGACCCGAAAGTTTATTATTCTTATATCTACAATTATGTATAAAACGAAGAACATACGCAAACATTCTAAGTAAACGCTTATAATTAGAAAATTGATCAAAATTAACAAGTGACATATCTTTACAATCGCCCACTTTTCCTACATGAACTTGTAACTTATATTCGGGTAAATCTATTGCTGAATTCTGAAGCTTTTGTGGCCACTCACTAAGATCCTTCCTTAAGAAGGAAGGTCCTTCCCACCACAAGGGATGAGCTTGCAAAAGAGGAGGGTCAATCCCCCTAGAAGCTAGATCCGCAGGATTTAATTCTCCTGGTACATGCCTCCAAGAAAAGCCCTGGGTAAGTTCATTTATCATAATAACTCTATTAGCCACGAAAGCCTTTAATAATGTTGGTTGCGCCTTGACCCATCCTAAAACGATAGTTGAATCTGTCCAGATAATCTTACGATCTATAGGACACCGAACAGAGTCTAAAACCTTACGGGATAGTTGAGCACCAAGTAAGGCTCCACAAAGTTCTAGGCGAGGTATAGTCAATATCTTTAAAGGACTAACTCTTGATTTAGCACATAGTAGTTTGACTTCAATGTGACCTTGGTTGTCAGTTGAACGAATATAAATACAAGCTCCATAAGCTTCTTGTGATGCGTCTACGAAGCAATCTAACTCTGTTGATATAGGAAAATCACACAATACATTGCGTGACACCGTGACTTGTGTCAAACATTTTAACTTCTCTGCTATGTTTTTCCAATCCTGGGCAATATGGGTAGGAACTTCATCATCCCAGGTTAATTTCAAAACCCATAATTTTTGTAATATTATTTTAGCTTTAATAATACAAGGGCAAAGTAAACCTAATGGATCAAAAATTTGACAAGTTAATGAGATTATTGTTCTTTTCGTTATTTTATTGTTTAAGTCTAAATTTACAGAAAAATTGAGTGAGTCGGACAAAGGTGACCAATTTAGTCCTAAGACTGTAGTACTTTTGGATAAGTCTAAAGCCTGTGATGTTGTCTCGCCCTGCAACACATTTGGACAATTCGTTCGTATCTTATGTATTGGAAAGCATGCAGAGGACAATGTACTGCCAACACCATCATAAATATGTCGCAGGTCTTCCTCAGACTGGCAAGAAGTAATAAAATCGTCCATATAAATATCATGTTCTATAACCTTACCTATAATAGGATCAGGGCATTCATGTGCCAACTGTAGGAGACATCTAGTACTCAAAAAAGGAGCGGATGCAGTCCCATATGTAACTGTATTTAGTTTATATACTTTAATTGATTCACACTTATTTTGTCTCCATAAAATCAACTGCAGATGGCGTTGAGAACTGTCAATTTCAATTTGCCTATACATTTTTTGTATATCTGCAGTTAATACATATTTATAATTACGAAATCTAATTAAAATAGAAATAAGATCATTCTGTACAACAGGGCCGATATATTGAATATCGTTGAATGATTTACCAGAGGTAGTTTTTGCCGAGGCATCGAATACTACTCTTAATTTAGTTGTTTCACTTTTGTCATGTAACACAGCGTGATGTGGGATATAATATCCAAATTCAGGCTTATCAACGGCACTTAAATGATTCAAATTAAGATATTCATCAATAAACTCACAATACTTACGCTTAAGATCTAGATTTTTATTTAATTTTTTCTCTAAGCTTAAGAAACGTTTCTTTGCTAAGTAAAAGGAATCACCAAGAGCGTTTTCTGGAATTTCCTTTAGTGGTATTTTTACAGAGAACCTACCATTTGGCAGACGTTCAAAATTTTGTATAAAGTGTTCTTCACAAACTTTTTCTTCTAGGGAAAATATTGGTTTAGAAAATTGTACTTCTTCAACCTCCCAAAATCTTTGTAAATCATTATGGATTTGCCTTGTAAAGTGGCATGTGACTTGACGGGGAATACTATCTCCTATCGGGCCACTGATCAGCCACCCGAGCTCAGACTTCTGCAATATCGGTTTACCTACCCCTAATACAATGCGCTCACAGCCTACGATATTCCAAAAAACATCAGCCCCTAACAATATGTCAATTGCAGAAGGCTGGTGGAAATCAGGATCTGCGAACACGAGGTTGGTAGGTATATTTAAGTTAGTAATATTGACAGGCACACTCGGTATAGTACCTGTGATTTCAGGCACTATGAGACAATTTATATGTATGTTGAATGAACTTGTACATGACTGTATATACACAGAACACCTTTCTTTAATATTAAAATTCATGTTAGTTATGCCAGAAATACATATTGGCTTAATTATGTCTGAAGAAAGCATAATTTTATTTTTTAGCTTATTAGTAATAAAGGATGATTGACTCCCTGTATCTAACAGTGCTCGAGCAAGGTAAGTATGCCCATTATTTATATTCATAACTTTTACCAAGGCAGTACTTAGCAGCACTTGGTCAACGGACGTAGTAGACAAGCTGATTATGTTGCAGGAAGAGGATGGTGAAGGTGTTGAAGTGTGATCACTAGCAGAATTTGCAACCAGTGGTAAGCTGGCCTGCTCACTGTTATTCGGACTCTGATGTTCATTGTGCAATAAATAATTGTGTTTCTTTTTACATTTACATAAACCTTTAACACGGCAATGAAATGTTTTATGACCTTCACGAAGACAGTTTGAACACAACCGCAGTCGCTGTACCTCCTTGAATCTATCCTGTATATTTAACTTTAAAAATTTATTACATTCACTGATAAGATGACCTTGCTCATTACATGAAAGACATAATTTTTCATATGTTTTCTCCTCTGAAATAGACAAATTTGTATTATATTTGTTGTTATTTTTTACTTGAGGTGTTTGTGTTTGAAAATTACTGTATTTAATATTCTGATTTTGACTAAATTTTTCCCCCCGAATTGCTCTAGTAGACTCTAAAATATTAGCTCTGTTTCGAATAAACTCATAAAATTCTTCTAAAGTAGGTATGTTTGTTTTATTGTTTTTATACTCTTCCCATTTTATGCTTGTGATTGCATCTAACTTTGATGTAACCATAAAAATAATTAAAGTATCCCAATGTACTGTTGGTTGGCCTAAAGTACTCAGAGCTCTCATATTTTTAGATACTTGATCCACTAAGCAACGCAATAATTTGTGAGACTCATTATGCAAGGTTTGTATGGCAAATAAAGCTTTTAAATGATTATTAACTAAAACTTGTTTATTATCATAGCGCTTGCACAATAATTCCCAAGCAACTTTGAAATTGGCAGAAGTAAACTCTAGAGTCGCCATTGCTTCAATAGCACCACCTCGTAAGGAGGATCTCAAATAGTGGAATTTGTTTATGTCTGGCATAGAATTGTTACAAATAATCAAAGATTCAAAAATATCCCTAAACTCAAGCCATTTTAAATATGACCCATCAAACAAAGGTAGTGAGATTTCAGGTAATCTAATTGGTTGAGAACTATCAAAGGAATGCTCATGAATACTGTGAGCACTAATGTTAGACTTATTTTCATTGTCTTTAGGTAATGTTTTTTCTAATAAGTCTTCTAGGAAAGCAATAATATAAATGATCTGTTTCTCAATACCTTCTCTCTCTTCAGCCTCTGAATTAATTTCTTCATTTGTCTCACACTCCTCCTCTATCTGTGACTGAATATGATTAAAATCTGAATTTAATTCTTCACATATTTTTTGCCTTCTTTGTATTTCTTTTATTTGTAAGGTAGTAAAATTTCTAACATTTTCCAGAGACTGAACATATTGATTTAATTTTGTAATTCTACCTTTTAAAGATGCACGTTTTCTTATTAATCTTGCTAGACATTCTTCCCTATCATCAGACATAATTAAATTTCACTATTATATTTGTATTTTTTACAAAAAACATGTATTTTACTTATACCTTTCTTTTAGCACAAATATGTAATAATGAAATGAACTTATATACAACCACTTTGATTTTACACTCCAGTAGTTCTACTATGTAATACTGAATTGCCAATCTACTCCAGCAGCCTCCTTTTATGGTTATAGATTCCATCCAAATCCCAAATCCAAGTAGGTATCGCGCGTCTTCCACGGGTCCAAAGGTTAATTTCCTTGCCAAAACTCCCCGTGGGCATTGGAGCTCCTTTCCGAAGATATTGGTTTACTTTATTTTGCACGGTCGCCACAATGTTACGGAGTCTCCTATTTGCTATACACTCCTTTGGATTTTGTTTTATCGAAAGAATAATTATTATAATATTTAGTTGCGTTTATTGCGTTTTACAATTCAATCAGTGTTAGAAGAAAAAAAAAGGTAATTGAAAGTTGCCAGAGACAATAACAAAAAAAATACTTTTTTACACAAATATTGTGGCGGGAATTTAAAACGTAGACATTTATATTGCACAAATGCAATATGTCCGTCCGGCAACGTGGACCAAATTTCCTAGAATTAGCTTGTACTTTAAAATCCGTAACACCTGGCTAATGATTACAGCCGCAGGTGGCTGTAAACGATTACAATACAACAATAGGCCGTTTTCTAGAAACTTATGCCAATAAATAAATAAACAAAAGAAGACGATCATAAAAGATTTACAATAATTTCAATGTTATTGGTTCAAAGGCCGACGGGTAATAAAATGTGTTTGGTTTCAAATATGCGTGAGTTTTATTTTTGTCGGGACCTGAGTTGTAACAATAATAATAGCCCATAACCATACCACTGCTGGGCTTAGGCCATTTATAGGGCAACGGACAGTTTACCTACCACGCTGTGCAAGGCGGATTGGTTTGACACATCGGTTATCTTGATATGCAGGTTTCATGCTACCAACACGTGGTCATTGTATCAAAATGCATACTAGATCAGACAACTATCTAAGTGGTACATGCTTTCAGGCAGGGAATCAACCTGCGCATTTTGAGTTTGGGACACGTGCACCAACCTAAGCTACCACGGGCTTTTTGTATATCTTATATATATAAAAGAAAGTCGTGTTCGTTACACTATTTATAACGCAAGAACAGCTGTACCGATTTGGCTGAAAATTGGTGGGGAGGTAGCTTAGACCCAGGAGACTGACATAGGATACTTTTCATCCCGTTGGAACCGGTAGGTGGCGGTACGATTGGGTTCTAGAATACTCCTAATCACCTGGACCTATTTTGTGATTTTGTTGTTGTGTGTTTGAGTGGGTTCCCGGATGGTTTAAATCCACAATTGGAACCGGTAGGTGGCGCTGAGATCGGATACTTCATTTTTATTTTTTCAAAGCAGGACAACGTCTGCCGGGGCTGTTAGTATTTATGTAAAACTCGATAGCCTTTAATAAATTAAATATAATGGGCGCTTTCGAAAATCTTGCGAGAATGTAAAGAGAACATAAGGAATAACAAAATTAAATGTAGCTTTTCAAGATTCATACCTCTATTAAATGTGGACGTCATTTATTTAAATATACTTACATATATTGGGTACCGTTCATCCATATTACCTTTGTAAAGTAACCAGCCGTCATAGATATATGAATAAATCCCTTAGAGCAAAGGTCAGTGTTCTTGGCCTAATAGAACGAAACACACGATAATAAATCCTACGAGCAAGTAACAAGCAACCCGGCTTAGAGGGTGGCGGGGGACAATTAAAAAGATAAACGCGTATAAGACCGAGTCGAGGTGACAGTGGGGTGGCGGGTAGTGGGTAGCCGTTTGGGGCCGACGTCTGGTTAGCGGCACACCGAAAGATAGCGCCTTACCATTGGTGCTATTCGAATCGTTTGGCGTTGTGATAAAACGGTGACTTTGTGACTTTACCTTACTAAACGAGTTGTAAGACTTTGTGACTACATTGCTAAAATAGTTGCACTTAAAGTTACAAAAAATCTTAACAATATCTTAGCACAGACGTTTTAAACTTCTAAAGACACTTTGAAGAATTTTAATTTAATATTTATAACATTACGTCACATCATTTATTTTTCACATAAATGATAATGATATTATATGAAGTAGAAAGTGCGTCCCAAAATGGTGCAAAGTGAAAATACATATCTCTATCTACTCCCATTGAAAATACGTGGAATAGAATGTACATATGTTATATTTCAGTACTTTAAAACTTCACTGTATCATAATTAAAAGTACGTTTTAACGATTTTAAGCTCAGCATTTTATTTGGTTTTTAGTCACTGAATCAATTCGGGTAAACAATATACATAATATCCTATATCATATGTTCAGCTATTGACCATGACAGTTTCAATATGCAAATATTGTAATTATATTTACCTATTTATTCGCCATTGTATATACCTAAGTAAGTATTTAGAAACAAAAGATTATAAAAAACTAATACTAGGCTCGGGACTCCTAATTCTATTGGCATAGCTTATCTACAGCCCTTCTCGGCTATCTTATTAACAAGTGTCACATATCAATAAGGTTTTTTGTTCACAGTTAATATTTAATCGTTAGTTATAATAATATGATACATAGTGCATGCTTTTTGATAGAAGTTGAATTGAACGTATTACAACGCGAACGCAAATTGAATTAGATTGTAATAAATTTTTCACGATGTTGTACTATCGAAAACAAATGTTAGGGGAGCATTGTTTCATTAGAGGGGAGTGCGTGGGCAAAGCGAGGGCGACCGGCGAGGCGTTTACAGAAAATATCTGATTACATGTAATTATCGGGCTCGCGCCGGCTTGCCGCTTAGCTGGGCTTACGGCATTCCTCGCATAGATGTTTCAAACAAGCCCTCGAATGAAAGACCTCTCACAGATGAAGTGTTTTCAGAAATAGCATGTTAATACGTCATAAGAACGAACACAATATCTTACATCATTGAGAATCCCTATTGTCAATATTCTTAATGCGAAATAACTCTGTCTGTTGGTTTGTCTGTCTGTTACGCGTTCACGGAAAACTACTGGATTGATTTTGCTGAAACGTGGCATAAACGCAGTTTCACTATTGGGAATGGATGTAGTGTATGTTGCGTCCTAGAAAATGTGATAGTTTCTGGGATGAAATTAGATAAATGTTTTCCCGGAAAATGTAATAGATACCGGAAAGCACCTATTACTTCAACTACGAAGTACCTACTAATGACTAGATACTGAATTTTTTATTTAATTTTGAGGTATTGTAATTCTGGCGTTAGAGCCTGGTTCAATCCATAGCATCTATTTCAGACTGTTAAAGTAAATGTAATGAAGGCATAAATTAAATAATATGAGTTTAATTGTAGCTTAGATGGTTCACATGAAATAAAATATTTTAAGAAGTGACACCATAGATAATCTATATACATATACTAAAACTGTAAAAGCTGAATTTCAGAAAAATGATATTAACGGAGTCAGGGGCATGTAAGAAGTGAAATAGAACTAATTTAGATTTTTTGCAAATTTTTGTTTCTCTGTTTGTTTGTACCGGCTAATCTCCGAAACGACTGGACCGATTTAAATGTAATTTTGTATGGTGGTAGCTTATACCCCTGGTCAACATATAGGATACTTTTGATCCTGAAAAATTAAAGAGTTCCCATGAGATAGTTAAAGTTATAGTACTGACTTCTACAAGTCAGTACTATATATATAAAAAGTGACATCATCATTGTGCTATTCTTCTTTTAAAGATGTCAAACGTTATTCCTTTTATCTAAGGAGGTTCTATAGCTTCACCTATAAAGAGTTTGTGATATACAAAGTCTAATACAGAGCATGGGGTCCGCTTTGATCTCATTTCAGGTTTTAGTTGTATGATATCATGAAGCGAAAATAATTTGAGTTGAAGGTGTCATTATACGAGTATATAATGAAGTTGGCAATTGAACGTTAATCAAAATTTTTATGTAGCATTATTGTTCAAAATTTTCTGTAAATAATTATTCAAAGTGGCACGAAAAGACGGCAGATATCAAGTATGGGAAGTAAAATGTTTAAAAGAAGGGCAAAGGATATTTCTAAAAAGCTTAGACACGAAAGGCGGTACGGTTTTTGTTAATGACTTTTTTTGTATTAACTGCAGATTCAAAGCATTTTAATCTTTGTAATTCTTTTCTCATTTTCGCTGATAGTTGGTAATGTAGTTTGCAAGTGATAATGTTGAATTAAATTCAGTCTGCAGCATTAGACATCCCGCGCTGCAATAGTCCAAGTGCAAGACTTTTAAATGGAAATGAGATGCTCAAATTATTAAGTGTCTGTAAAGGCACGCATGGATGTCCATAAAGGAGTGTTGGTGCCGACCCTGATGTAAAGGAGTGAAAAATGGGTATGGCAGAAGAAGAATGAAAGTAGGATAACGCAGTTGAAATGAGAGCTTTGAGAAGTATATGTGCGGTTAGCTTGAATGATAGGATAAGAAACAGTATGCTAAGGGATCGTTGTGGTTTGAAAGAAGATGTAAAAGGAATGTTAAGGTGGTTTGGACATGCAGAGAATGGATAAAAGTAGAATCACAAAACAGGTATATGACAGTATTGTCAATGGTAGAGCTGTTGCCGGTAGACCGAGACGAACATACCATGAACAAATATCAGAAGTGTTAAAGAAAGGTCAGGTAAAAAGCATTTCAAATAAACGCGCATGCATGAAGAGGTTGATGAAAGTAGGGGAAGCGAAAGTTGTTTGTCAGGATCGTCGCAAGTGGAGATCCATAGTCTCTGCCTACCCCCATGGGAAACAGGCGTGATTTTATGTATGTATGTAAATTATTACATTGCACTGATTATAGTTTCGGCACAGAGGGTGAAGGTGGTCTAGCTACAGATTCCGATTTTTTTATGACACAATTTCGCACAGGATTGGAAGTGACTAAGTTCGCATTAGACCGAATAGTTGCATAGTAATCTGGTGAAATGGGGCCCTTGAACTTCTGGTATGCATGATCCCTTAGAAGGCCATACATCAGCATCGATGGTCTACTTTACCAAAATCACAAGGCCTAGAGTGTACAACTTCCTGTTATTTTTATTTTTATTGGAGTACTTCAGCAGACAGGCAGACGGACCACTTGATGGAAAGCGGTTACCATCGCTTATGGACAATTGCAACACCAAAGGTGCTACAAATGCGCTGCTGCTGTCTTAAGGGTGATTGGAACCTAGTCACTAATGCCGGAACACAACTCAAGGTTGTTATGGCGTCATGCTCTAGACCAGGGGTGGTAGCCATCCAGTCGGGCAAATGCCCTATCACCTGGCTGTGGGTTCTTTTGTCGCCTCTTACGACAGGTCGCCCGACCGCAGGAAATTGTATTCTTTCTCCGTCCCTGCACAGATAAATCCTTTAGGGAAAACCGGAAACAACTTTTTGTATTAATTTAGATTATATCGGCTTTAAAGTTGCCCTTTGTATGTTACCTGCAGCACTCGTAACTTTCTAGGTTTATGAATAGACAGCGTGGCGTGTATTTATAACATGCCTAATAAGTATAATTACTATTACAATAACAATAACGTGCTCTCTCTCTTTCCCCCTCCCTCTCTATCTCTCTCCCCCCTCCCTCTCTATCTCTCTCCCCCCTCTCTCTTTCTAATAATTCAAAATCATAAAATTGCGATGACGTGCCAAATATGACTGATAGGAACTGAATGTAACCGGCTGAAGGTCAGCATTATTGGCGTCACCTTGAGAAAAGGTATGTTTCGCATGGGTATTGTCTGGAAAAGAGTAATTCCTTAATGTGATAACTCCACAATTTTGTTCAACCTATATTTATACTAACTTCTGTCCCCGACTTCGTCCGCGTGGAACTTTTTTTTCATAAAAAGTATCCTATTTTATTTCTTACACCCCCAAGAATATGTGTACAAAGTTTCATGATGACCGGTTCAGTAGTTTTTGCGTGAAAGCGTAACAAACAAACTTACATTCACATTTATGATATTAGTTAGAATAGTTCGTAAGAACCTAGTTTTAAATCATGGTATAAATAGAGTGTTTTTGTTGCCTCATCAATGGACTTGATTTCGAATTGACTTGATTCGAATGAATTCAGCAGTCAAAAAATGTGATGAAATCTTCTTTCAGCAATAAATATATGCCAGGACAAAGACAATATTATCAATGTGATGGTGGAGGGAAACAGAGCAATGCACGTGGAAAAGCTTCTTCGGGAACGTAACATTATTTATCAGGTTACAGTCACCGACACTAGTGGAAAATTTGGACCACCCTATCGAGTCAAAAGCCCATCTTTAATAGTTTATAGACACAAATCACCGTCAAGTATGTAATTTCTATATCAATTTTATAGTACTTGAATTCTTTATTTCACAAATATTATATGATTAAGCGAAATTTGTTTTGACGTACTGGATATTATTTAAAAAAATTCAATATTTAACCTGAGACACACAAATAACTTGCAATTTTTCTGATGAAAATGGTCGTATAATTTTACGATAAATTACTGAGTTTATAAAACATATAAATGAAGTTAGCCTAATAATGATAACAATAAAACATATTGATTTAATTACTTCAAATCGCTCTCCTTAAGAAATGCTTTTTGAGTAAATTTCGTGTTTATCCAGATCAGAGATTTTCAAAGTTATCGATTTTGACTCCCTGGGGGTCGATCTCTTTCAGGCAACCTAAATCAAAGAAATTTAAATCAGGCAATGTAGGTGGTGCAGCACAAAGGCAAAAGATACATAAATACTCAAACTGATATATGAAATAAATAAACAAATACATACATATATACATAGTCATATATTATATACACATAAGCAATAATATATTAAAATATTCAAAATTTACAGTGCAAGTATTTCCAGAAATTTGTAACATGTTTGACAAAGTTAAACACTACACAGAAAATAAGGCTAGAGGGAGTTGCTATAGAAATGTAATTTTGAATTATTGTTAAAAGACTGGTACCCCCTAGATTTGTTTTATTTAGTTCGTAATTAAACACAACGTCAAGTGTTATTATTATTTTACAGAAGGAATAATGGATTGGAAAGATTTTTATCCACTTGAAACTATTAATATATTCTTAGATTCCTTAGAAAAACATTTTCCTTCTATATGTACTGTGTCAGTCATGGGAACATCTGTTGAAGGAAGAGACATTAAAGTATGTTTCGTATTTATTATTTTGTATATTAGTTAAAGGTTATTTGTTATAAAGTTTGTCACGTTGGCAGGCAATGCCAGTAAGTCCATACAGCCAATCAGTCGTGTTGGTTATTATCAGTATCATACATAGTTCATTATCACAGTGTCTTAGTTTCATAAGAAATAGTAAGTAAGTAAATCTATACATATAATAAAACCATAGAAGTTGAATTCCTGTACAATGAAAAAAATGCTAAAAACCGAATTAGGGGGATGTAAGAAGTGAAATAGAACTAATTTAGATTTTTTTTAAATTTTTGTTTCTCTGTTTGTCGGTTTGTCTGTCTGTTTGTACCGACTATCTCCAAAACAACTGGACCGATTTAAATGAATTTTTGTATGGTGGTAGCTTATGTCCCTGGTCAACATATAACACTGGGATAGTTAAAAAACCGCACCACGCCGACGAAGTTGCGGGCAGAAGCTAGTAAAAAATATATATTCTATCAGTGATTAGATTCTTAACTGGTAATGTTTGTCCAAAATTATAATTATTTGAAAATAAATAATTCATAATAAAAACTACGCAATTTAACAGCCTTCAGCCTGTTAAACTGCGTATTTTGAAAGATACGGAGACAAAAGACAAGACAATGTATCTAACATGTACAAAAAACGAGTTTTAATATACATCTGTATTGTTTAAAAAACCCGAATGTTATTATGAACATGATCGGTTACGTATTTTTTAACTATGGAGTAGTTTTAAGTAAATGCTTTTTAAAGGGTTCCAAAGTCAATTGTAGAAATAGTGGACGATCATCACTTTTACAGTACCTTTCGCTGTATTGTAGCGTGAATCAACACGCGCTTGATCGATTTTTATTTACATGTAAACATAAAACATTATGTAACATAATTATGTATTTCAGCTTTTAAAAATATCGAACAGCGACGCTTCTAACACAGCTGTTTGGTTAGACGGTGCCATTCATGCCAGAGAATGGATAAGCACTGCTGTTGTCACCTATATCGCTGATCATATTGCTAAACATTTCGACACGCTTTCAACCTCTATTACAAACAAAGATTGGTAACTAACTTTTTGTGGATACAGCTGAATATATAGAATTGCAATAGAAGTGTCTGTTTGAAAAGTTTGAGTGAAAACTGCTTAATACGTAATAAATGAGCTTTATTAGAACTTTTCATTTTTCATATTTTGAAAGTATGCTTTGAGTTGCGTTACACAGGCATCCCTATGTAATAATGATAGCACTATTATAATATAATAGTGTATAATATAACTTATTTAATAGTATACTAGCACTTTTCACACACTCCCCGTGGAAATATTTAGATAATTATGTGAACGATACATGTGAACCATGACCATACATGCAACTCATGTCCCGACTTTTTTTTACAGCCACTGTTAAAACGTGGCATAAATTGTATTAAAAGATATCAACAATTTTGTAACATCATATTATAGTTATAAATTAGTTTCACAAAATTATTATTTAATTTACATGAATTTGAGCTAAATATTTACTATCAGTGACAACTAAAATATTGGTTCATCGGAAATAAAATATATATAACTATAAGTATACAATATCTGAATTTATTTGATTTATGATAGTTGTGGAGTGCTGTTAAAGATCAGAAGGTTTTAGGATGCGCTTCTCGGGAAAAAAAGTGGTTCTGAATTACAAAAGTTCTGAACTAGGATTTAACGTTTTATCCTCTTATTATATTATCTCAGGGGAAAACAGGTATAGGCATAATACGACGGTGGTAAAAGATTAACTGGACGTTGATTGTAATTTTTTCACTTGGTCTACCTTACATAGAAAATAAGGATATAATCTGTCAGTAGTGCCCATAAGGTTTGTCGCTGGGCGCCCTTCCTGCTTCCTACGACTGGGACTGGGACTTGTCTAGTACTAAGAACTAATCGACCGCGGATCGCGTTGTTGAAGGCGGAAGCGGTTGTCATCGGCAAACCTTCTTCGCACGACTTATAGCTAAACCAGGTGAACGCTGTTTTGCCTACCTTATACTAGGTAAAGATCGAACAACAGTTATTTAAGCTGAGTTTTGGATAATTACATTTATGTGCAGGTATCTCGTTCCGGTAGTGAACCCAGACGGTTATCACCATAGTCATGCAGTGGATCGCATGTGGCGTAAAAATAGAGCTCGTTTCGGCAATACAATTACCGGGGTCGATTTGAACAGAAATTTCGGGTAAATGGAATAATTTTATTATGAAATAGTCAATGATTTACGTTTTAACACTTTTGGTTATAAATTGACGGTAGTTGCCTGCATTAACAATTGCTTTTTTCTTCATATAAATTTATTTTGAATCATTATCACTTAAATAACATCTAGCTTCATGAATTGCGTCCATAGGCGACGGAAACCACCTTCCATCAGGTGGGCCGTTAGCTTGTCTAATGTAGTTCAGCTATAAAAACAAAAAGTTGGCTCTCACTGCTTATATAGTTTTTTTCAAGACAGATGTTGTTATTACTGACTGGGATTTAGATTTAAAATGAGTTACATTGCTTCAAGATGATCTGCTCACAAAATGTTAACAATAATATACCCATTATAGACATACTCATAAATAATTTAAATAGTTCTAATAAAACTTTACCATTTTTGTTATAATTATGGTCGTATAATTTTATGACAAAAGAAGATGAAGTGTACCAAATAACCTATGTTCCATTAGGGACTGGCAACGATCAGGTTCACGACCGTTTTTCTCTTGTTCCTCTTGCTTGCCGGCGTCATAATCGTAAACCCAAGTGGAACGGTTATTCGACCAACCTCTTGACATGGGTCGTTGTGAGCGTTGTGTGATCGAAAAAGATGACATCATTAGTGGCTAACTGAGCATTTTGGACGTTGTGAGCTACTAGTGGAACACGCTGATTATAGAAAATATTAAAACTTCACATAGCTTATTTTTTTCTTTGTCAGTTAGTGTATTGTTCAACTAGAATAATCGAGATCCACGATAGATTAGTTGAATTTGCGCTAAGGTTACACATTAAAGCTTATGTTAATTTCCAGGAATAATTGGGGTCGAAGCGGTGGGAATGAATTTTCATCAGGAGATCCGAATCATATTAACTACCGTGGATTTGAACCGTTTTCGGAACCTGAATCAGCTGCCATAAAGGTTTTTAGTTATAATCTAAAATGATTTAAGCGATCTAGTTTTAATTCCGAAGCACTTTTTTTTGGACGTTTTAACCAAAGAAAGATCGAAATGGATAAGATAAAAATGTCTATTAATAAAGAAACTGTCTACAAGACTAACTAAAACGCAAAAAACAAACATTTTCTATAACATCTTGAAGTTGGTGCAAAGTAAAACATAAAATTACTATATTTTCCTACTACTATTTCATGTTGTGGAAAAATATTACTTTTTTGCATTTTAGTGGCTCTTGAAATTTTTGCTTGCTTTTAAAAAAAAATTTCACTTTAAAGTTATGTGTTCGGTCTCTTTTATCGGAGTATTTTTTGCTATCTAAAAACAATCAGCAATTAAACTATCTTGAAACTGTACTGAATCCAACACAAAAAGAATGCTAGAAATTGGTTCAGAAACAAGAAAGTTATGACTAGAAGACCGCAATTTTTGTATGATTGTAATGAGTTTTTTGCTATATCTTCAGAAACAAAGTCCAATAGGGATAAAATTTATAAGGTACAACAAAATGACTTGAAAAGCAAAAAGTTGTGGCTGAACATATAAAAAAAATACTATTTTCACAACGCATGGAGAACCTCCTTCTTTTTTGAATTCGGTAAAAAATCCTCAAGGAACCTTAAAAACGGTTAATCATTTTTGTTCTAGGATCTAATTTTATATTCAGGCACGCCGTTTAAAATTTTTCTAACATTTCACGCATACAGTGAAGTGATATCGTTCCCATGGTGTTACACTGCAGACCCTTGTCCTGATTATGTAAATTTGTTGGAAGGTGGAACTGTTATGGCTAAAGTAAGTTAGAAATAAAAAAAATATACTTTTTGTTTTTAAAATATTTTTATTGCTGGAGTATAGCAGGAAGGCTGAAGACCCACACACCTGATGGAAAGTGGTCACCATTGCTTAAGAACATTTGCATCACCGAACGAAGGTGCAACCAATGTTATGCCATACAAACCTCAAAGAGGGGACCAGAAACTGGCTATTGATTCCGGAAGTAGCCATCCAGGCGGGCAATTTCACTATCACCTGGTTAATAACACTTGATTAATTGGTGTAAATATATTCAAGAATAAAGATAGAAATTGTTGGACTCTAAGGTCAGACAGCTAAATAAATTCATACCCCTTTCTTATTTTCATGGCCTTGAAATTGAACACCTACCCACATATAATTAAAAAGTCATTAAATTAAATTCATGGTTTTTCAACATCTATCTAACTTACACAAATATATCTTCACATTAGAAACATTTTTCAACATTTAATTTATATGTATGGTGGCCGTCACGCTTAATTTATTTTTTCAGTTTTAGTGTGTGGCGAAACAAATCTTTTCGCCCACTGGCTGTTAGGCTAGATTTGTGAGTGACAACTGTCGGGGCATTTTTTTTATTTTTTTTTTATTTTTTTATTGCAGAAGGTCAGCAGACAGGCAGACGGCCCACTCGATGGAGAGCGGTTACCATCGCCTATGGACATTTGTAATACCAAAGATGCTACAAATGCGCTGCTGCCCTCTTAAAGGAGTCTGGAACCTGGTCACTAATGCCGGAACGCAACACAAGGTTGTTATGGCGACATACTTTAGACCAGGGGTGGTAGCCATCCAGTCGGGCAAATGCCCTACCACCTGGCTGTGGGTTGTTTTGTCGCCTCTTACGACAGGCCGCCCGGCCGCAGGAAATTGTATTCTTTCTCCGTTCCTGCACGGAGAAAACATAACATTACATAGAGAGAAAAGTCGTCACTAAAATGTATATATTTTAATTCTTTTCAATCCAGTTAATATATTAGACACAATTTATTTCGGCTATGTAAATATTACATACGAAATTATTTTACAAATGGACTGGTTATTTATTCCGGCAACGACCCGTCAAGTGAGTAATTGTGTTGTGGCACTTGCTACTTACCTTTCTGACAGATTTCACTCATACTCAGTAGGTTCCGAGAAAATTTATTGTTATAAAAACAAGGACGGACTTGACTATTATCCCTAAAAACATTTTTGTGACGTCATCATGCTCTGGTGCAGTGTCGTGAGTAACAGTAGTAGAACATGTTTTCACAGGCTATATACGACACAAACGGAAGAATGTACAAAGTGGGAAATTTTAAGGATATAATGTATTATGCCTGCGGTACAAGTATAGATTGGAGTTATGGTACAGCCAGAATACCGTTTTCTTATCTCGTCGAATTGAGAAGTAAGCAAGACAAGTTTGTTCTACCTAAAGATGAAATAGAAGATACATGCAAAGAAGCTCTCAACGGGGTTAAAGCGTTAGCAGAGTTTGTAGATAAAAAGAAATGCATGAATTGTGATGTGTATACTAGTAAAAAGGTTCGTTAAGTTTGTACATAATTTGGATCAAAGTTTTGTAATCTTATGTTGGATATAAATAAAAATAAAGTATCAGATACTTGACATTTATTATTTGCATCGTAAATTTCATAGACCACTGACTATAAGTATTAACAAATCTTCATTGTTATATAAACATGAATACACTTTTCATTTTTATATATCTACTAAAATACGCCCGCAACTTTATCCCCGCTTGACTTGAAATTTCCGCGGGATTCCCGGTACACAAAGTACCACTGCATTTAATAAAGAATGTAAGGTATCGTTTTAGAGAAAAACGTGCCCGATAAGCTAATTTTTATGCACCTGAACAACTACAAAATACTACCGGGAAAATTCCCGCGGGAATTTAGGGATAAAAATATCACACATGTTATAACATATTAGCTATCGATCAGTGCAAAAATTACATTGGATTTTGATTTTATTTAATCTTGCCATTTTATATCATTCCCAGAAACAACAATCTCAGTATAAGAAGTAGATTTTAAATCTAAGATTTTGGTGTCGATCAATGAAAACCGCATTGAAATCGACTCAGTAGTTTTTACGTGAATCCCGAAGAACCATACAAACCGACAAATAGACAAGAAATCTAAAAAATTGCATCTTGTTCTCCATCATTTATATAGTGTTACAGTTGGTTGTTTTAAATAGCTTCAACATAAAGACACGGCATGTTTAGAATATTGTAAATTATAGATAGTTATGCAACGTTATATATTGCAACACAAAGATAATTCTAATAGATTTACTTTTTCTAAAAGATTTACTTTTTTGTTTAGTGAGCTAGATTGTTTCAAGTAATAAATAAATACACAATTTTATCTATTTGAATAAACGAGATACATATTAGTGTACTTTCTCGTGAAGTTAGGTGGTGTTGTGATATGACACAATTACGATCTAAGGTTCCAAAACTGGGGTTTACATTACACTGGTCTTGAGTAACAGTACCTATAGAAACAATAAAATTGCAATGTCGCATGACTCTTCTCTTCAGAAAGATTTTTATTATAACGGTTTATAAAAACGAATGTACTAAATTATAAGAACAATTGACATATCTTCAGGACGTGTTAAATAGACTGAGCAATCATTATCCAGCTATGAAGGGAATACGGGCAGAAAAGCTTGAAAATATAAAGCGATTACTCGGCCAATTATAGGACAAGGTAATTGATTCACAGTGATTTCGTCTCTTTTTACAGATAAATCAATTTCGAGACGGTATTGCTGCTCAGTCTGTTATATAACTGATGCCATTTCACGGCTGAATGTTATTTTAGTATAGCATTCTCAATGTTGATCAACATAGTCCATTAAACTTCTAACACCGTTCCAAATTTCAACACACGTTTCTACGATCTGGTCCTTTGGTAATCTAAACTTGTGCCTTCTGCTCCTAAGTTCTATCATGAAGGAATAAGGAATCTTTGCAATTCCATAGCTCCAATCTGTGCTCGTTCCACATGCAAAGTATGTCAAGTCCTTTGTGCTACCCACTTTGTAAATCATCCCCGTGCTGTCGTAGATCGCCTAAAAATAACAAAAAATATAACAATAATTTGGATTGTCAATGTCATGTTAATAATATTCTCATTCCTTTCTTCTTTTTCCAATACCTTGGAGTTGAGACAATGTATGGTTGCACACTGTACTTTTCTGCTCTGGCATATTATATTATCTGTCACGCCACAAATTTTCAATTCATCCTTCATAACATCCATGTGTTTGTTTTTAGGTCTGTCTTTACACTTACATCCATCATTCTTTCCATTCGATAATCTTTTTGGCACATGATTTTCATCTATCCGCATGAAATCCATACCACTTAACTTTCTTCCGTTTGATTTGGAGTCAGGGATGTATAGAGTTCCTTTTATATACTTTTTTTTATTAGCCGTATGTTTCGATTTGAATTCTCAGTGAACTACTATATTCGTCACTGGTATTTAAATAGTTGTTTATATCACCATCACAACCATTTCTAATCTGTTTTGTTCATACCACGCGTTGTCTGAAAGAAATTGCTCTTTTTGCACAAATAGCAAAGCATAGCCTGCAAGTTTTCTGTATTGATATACATTAAAGAGTTATGTATCTAAATTATTATATTGCCTAATCTACTAGTTTTCTTACGTGGAGTTACCCTTGCCATAATGGTGCCTGCTTCCAGCAAATGGAGATAATCCGGACACGGCTCTTCCTTATGACCCCACGGGAAAATAATCAGTTCATAATAGCTGTGGAATGAAAGAAACACCGTGAACGGTGTTGTTGATCCTAATATTGTATCCTGTAATTAAAAAGAGTTATTCTAGGTTGTTATTATTTCTTTAGTGACGTAGTGGTGACCTATATAATTGTCTTTGTTTTATTCCTTTTACACCAATTTTTACCAAATTTGATGGTGATATGCGTTTGAAATCAGGAAGTAAAGCTATACTTAACTCAAAACATAACGATAAACGAATTCTGTCGCACAAGTTCTGTGATAAAGTTTTTCTAAGTATTTAAATTTTTCGTTATTTGATAGTGTAGCGTTTAATTTACCACAGACGGCTTAAAACTTACCCTTACAGCAACAGCTTCAGGTTCAGAAAAAGGTGAAGGACCTCTGTAGAATACGTGATCTGGTTCATCAGAAGAACCTTCATCGCCATTTTTACCCCAGCCATAGCTAAAAATAAAATAAAAATATTTTTATTACATGAGTACAGCAGACAGACTTATATGATGGAAAGGCCATTTGTAACACCAAAGGTGCTGCTAATGTCCTGCGAGCGTCGAAGTCACTCTCGAAATCGGTAGGAAATTAGCAACACTGGGTTTGGAAACTGGCCACTGACGCCTGAACACAATTCAAAGGTGTTATGACTGCATATTTTGGACCAGGCGTGATAGAACTGAATGCAACTCATTTTATGTAGTAATTCTAGGATGAATCACAGAAGAAAGTTTTCGACTTTTGATAATTGTTTCAGAAAAAGCAATAAAATTACCTAAGCCAATAAAATGCACCAATCGTATCTTAGGTTTAAAAATACGTATTAACCTACCGGGCTACTATGCTGGACTGTTAGTGGAACTAAGGATCTGGGTCTATGAGGATCATGGCATCTGCCTGTCGCAATGTTCGGGGAATATGGATAAAGTGGGCAGACGCTGACTCGCCACTCCCTTCATTAGCCCCAAAAAATGACGTACAAATTGGCAAGAGGCAACATGGTTATGCAAGTTATTATTATACCACGTAATCGAATTCTTAATTTAGAACTGGAGGAGGTTTGAATACGTAACGCACCTAAAGTTCCTATTAAGATCGACTCCCACACAATGCTCTCCATAACAGGCTCTATTCTTCCTCCACATACGGTCTTTCGTGTGGGTGTACTCATATCCATCTGGATTTAGCACTGGGACGATATACCTATAAATTGAGGGATTTATACTTAATTGTAAAGCCTTATTTAGATTTACAGTAGTTAGTTAAATTGCGAATAAGTCCTTATCATTGTTTGGACAGGCATCCATTAAACTGCCAGCCAATTACTTATCGAGAAAATTTCTGCCCAAATGATAATAAAGACTTTGACATTGTCGCGTGTTAACTACTAATTCATTAATGTGAATGACACTTAAGGGTTACTCACTCAAGGTTTATTTATTCTTCTTGTAATATTTTAACGAACGAATTGCACTTTTCACTAGAGTTACGTAAATTTATCAAGACAATAAAACAATCTCATATTTGTTTTATTTTGGATACCTATTTTTCTTGACACCCAAACGTGATTATTTAAATAATCACACCAGGACAGCCACAATATTGTATATTTTAATCCAGTACAACTTTGGTTGGCAACGGAAAATTGTAGCGCCGTCTAGCATTCATACGATATTTTAATGAAATGACAAATTCGTCAAATTACGTAATTTTAAAATAGATGGCATTAATACCAAAATTCTTGAGAAATTCATTTAGTAAATTCAATGGTTTGTCTTCAAAGGTGTGAAATGTAATGATTTAACTAACCACGGTTATGCGAATTGATTCTTCAGCAGAGAAAAGGTATAGATAGTTATGCATATTATTTTCTATTAAAACTGTCATAGCCGTGAAATATGGCACACTGTCATCCGCACCAGCTTGTCACTTAAAAGTGAGTGAAGTTTCCTCTGGGGAGGTTAGTTCCTAGTGCTTACTACGTGTAGAGTATACAGACTATGCTATTTACAAGAGGATAGACTTACTTATTAATGATTTCGCCTACGATAACGTAAGCAAAGAAACTACGACAGCCAAATCAAATTATACATACCAGTCTTTGTTAGTAACACAACGGGATAACTTTTGAAAGTTCTTAACCAGATAATCAGCTATGTATGTAACGACAGCCGTGCTTATCCATTCACGTGGATGTATGGAAGCGTCAAGCCACACAGCTTTGTTACTTGCATCGCTGTTGGATATTTTCAGCATCTGGTATTTTATAGTAGAGATAAAGGATACATTTTATAATGGTAAATAATAAGAAAATGGGCGATAAAGTTTTGTTACTGGCTAAACTATAATCATAAAAAATAAAAATCTAATAATGTTACATAAGCACTTCATTCACCGACGGTTTCAACTTAGGTACTATTTCAAAAATTTAAAAACCTTTAACTTCGCGAACAAATATTTATAATTTTATAATGTCATGTACCTACTGTTTTATTTGTTTGTTTTGTCATATGATTATGATAGAGAAATGTTAAAATGTGCAGTATGGGTACCTTTATATCCCTTCCTTCAACTGATTTACCGATGACAGTAACAGTACAGATAGCGGGATAATCCCTTTCCAGTTCATCTATAAATGCGTAAATCACGCTAAGCCTATGATACCTTTTCCAATCCATAAGTTTGACTGAAATTTGTATAAGCACATTATAATATATTTTTATTGCATTCAATTGTATTGAACCAAATATATTTAGAACTTATTTCGTTTCTATGTCCCATGGGAATCGTGTATTGAATCTTCGGTTTTTAAATGACGTATCTAAGAGATTCATGAAATTTAGTTTATAATTATCAAAGTACAAAGGAAACAAATAAACTTATATTGATAAATTATTATGGTTTGCATAATATTACTTAGAGTGAAAAACACATTTGTTTCGTAAATATTTTTAAGAAACCTATATACATAGTCATTGTAGCTTAAGATTAAAGCACTCGGGTTTCATTACAAAGACATATATAGGTATATAAAACCTAACTGGGGAGTGCGTTAAACAGATTTTTGACGATTCAAGTCGACCGACGCTCAAAAAATGATTTGAATAGTATTTAATTTAATACTAAGAACAGTGTTTTAAAGTAGATAAGTAAGTTTTGTTATAATAAAAATAGTTAATATTTATTATAAAATGTGTCATTAAAGAAAAAAAATATAATGGGAACATGTACTTCAACATTATCAACTGTAAAACTAATCAATCCGTCTTATAAACATAGCGGCTACACCACTCATTGGTGCAGTAACAGTACTTTTATAGCCTTATATAAAAATAATGAACATCTTTCATCAAGTCATCACTATGATGAGATAGTGTTCCGGTAGCGTCAGAAGCGTCTGCTTCGAAGTCCTGCCCTTCTTTTATTTATCTTCTCCATTTTGTGCCATCTTCAGCGTGATATATAAATATTGAGATCATTGTTGCCAAACAAATAAATCACCTTGAACATTTCTAATTAAGTTATTGGAGAATATATGCAAGATAATATTAACATTACTGTTAGGTATATTATATCTACCACATTGTGCTTGATAAAAACTGCTTACTTTTTCTTTTGTTTGGTTTGTAAGAAGGCACCATGTGTCGTATACTTTGGTTCATACATCTTCTTAAGCCAGTTGTGGACGATGGTCTACCTGGAAAACCTACATTATTTATTTGGACGTGGTTATGCAAACAAAACAACCACCTACCTACCACAAAAACAACCTACAACTTTGAAAAAATTGAGTTAAATACAAAAAAACGATTCTAAATGACATATTTTTTATTGTTGGTTGACTTTTGAGCATGATTTAATCTGGTACTAGGCAAAAAATATGGTCTAAGGTGCAGCACGTTTACTTAGAAGGTATCTATTCACAACGGACTTGAAGACACCCAGGTCGTAGGTATCGGGGAAACAGACTCGGACAATGAACAAACTGCTGGAGGCTGTTTTTCCCATAACCTAAAACCTGGGTGTCTTCAAATGTCGTGTAAATAGGTACTTTCTAGGTAAGTGTGCTCGATCTTAGATTTTTCTCCGCTCAAAATTGAGCGAGATAATGTTCAAAAGTGAACCTATACAGTACATACATACATACATAACATCACGCCAGGTCCCTTGCGGGGTAGGCATGAACAACAGAGCGCCATTTACGCTTATTCTTACACATCTCACTTGCTTCTTTGACATTCATAGTTCTTGTCATGCACGCTCGTCTGTTCTTAAGGCTCCTGCTATCTTCTGCTAGTACACGATCAATTTGATCATGGAAGGTGTGTCGTGGCCTTCCGCGACTTCTGCATCCATCCACTTTTGCATTGTATATCTGTTTAGTCATTCTTTCATCATATATTCTTTCCACATGCCCGAACCACCGGAGCATTCCTTTCCTTACCTTCACCCCGACACTCTCTTTCAGACCAACTCTCTTTCTTATTTCGGTATGACGAACGCGGTCCGCGAGCGTCACTCCGCAGATTTTGCGCAGTGCTCGCATCTCGACCGCGTTTACTCTGCTTTCGTGCTCTCTATTCCATACCCTATACAGTAATAGCAAAAAAATGAGTTACACTCTCCTGCGACACCCACAATAAAGGTGGACGCGAAGCCCTTTGTTCTTATAGGTGGTATATTCAGAATATACCAGTCCGGCATGCCAGCGCGTCTGGTTGTGCAATGATGCAAGGGAGACAGCGGGATCGGATTGAAAAGCTCCAGTGTATACCCTGAGTCGACGTTCAAGACTTTGAATTTTGTCATTGAATAGCTGGTCATTGCCTATCAGATTTCTGGCTCTCCGCACATTTCTCTCGTTTTTTATGATTATAAAATACAAGCTATTTATTTTTAACATTTTACTATCGGAATTAACATATATATCTATTTTGGCCGCAGTACCGTTATAAATCGGTTTAAAATGAACAGTACTTATCCTACAAGTATTGGTCGTTGCTAAGCAAGGATTTTGTATATGATTGGAAAGTCGGAACTATTAAGTGATATGTCATTTTTGTATTATCACAAAAGCCCCAATTTTTGGTATTTTTCAAAAATATGCGGATAAGTCTAACAAATAAATTAATTCAAATATAAAATTATTACCTCTTCTAGTTTGCGTCCCATTTTCTGCCTTTTTGGTATTTTCAGACTGTGTGTCTTCAGTATCACTAGGCAAAAAATGAAAACGCTCTTCGTTACTTGTATCATAAGTATTTGTATCCCCTTGCATGCTCATTTTGTACGAAGATTTCTAAAACAAAATGTATTCTTTGGAATACTCACTTTTTTATTGTTCTACTTTGCTAACATTAGGCCTTATAATTACTTTGATTTATAGATTCTATATTATAGTGTTGGGAAAAAAACTTCGGCTGGGAACTCATTCCTAACTCATAATCCTTAAGGTGCGCAAGAATAATATTCAAAAACTTTTGCATACCTATATCAGGGTAGCGGTTCAAGAAAATGTATTTACTTAACGATGTGACTATTTGTACGAGTACTGGACGAATAAATCATATTTATTCGTACAGTTATTCAATTAAAAAAAAATTAAGAATGAATTGGATGATTAGCTTGTTTTTTAATTAGGTTAGGTTAGGTTTTTTTTAATGACATGTTTTAAAGAATTATTGAAAACATGAAAATAAAAATAAATAAATAAATTCTAAAATGAGGGTGGGGTATAGATACACGGCACATTTATTTATTATGAACAAATCGGAACATTTTTAATATAGGTTAGAAGGTTAAGGCGGGTGCGAAGCGAAGTGGAGCGGTTTTTTTTTTTATAACCACCCAAAAATAATTTTCCGACACATACACGATTAGTCCCTATGTGTAATGGCGCTGTACATTACGGAACAAGATCTGCTTATATGTTACTACAAAGTATTCGCGAGTATTTGCGTACTGCTCTTGTATGGATTGGAAGAACTTCGTTAAATACTTATTTTATATACTTAATTAGGTTAGGTTAGGTTTTTTTTGGCCGAGCCTTTTTAAGAACATTTTCAGTACCCGTATTAATAATTACAAATTGTTCGTACAGTACCCGTATTAATAGACTCAGCTTTTACTTAATTGGGATTACGTTAATTGAACATCAGAAGGCAACCAATATTTTAAAAGTATAGCTTATTGAGTACACTGTCTGAGATGAAATCAGAAGATGTAATATTGTTGAATAGAAAAATAACGGGAGGCATTTAAGTGTAACTTGAGCGCTTTATTATTATAACCATTAGCTATACAATATTTGCCCATAATCTTATACTTTCATGTATATTTTACTCACGCTTTGTTTTCGATTCAACCTGCGATTAATAATCTAAAAAACTAAAATTTAATTATAGCCCTAAACTGTCACTTTTGTCAGTTGACATCTTAACGGTTGTATAATAAGAAAAATATAAGTGAAAAGAAAAAGGTTTTAATCTTATATGTATTTGCAATGATAATAGCCATGTGCATTCTAGATTTCGACAGAAGTCAATATTTCACTTCATTTTGTGAAAAAGATGATCAAGCTCGCTATAATTTTTGTTAATCTTTATCTTTGACCATTTATTCGTCTAAGATCTTAATTAAATAACTACTAATCATACTTCTAGGTTATTAGAAGATTTAAATGAAAACCTCCAGGAGGACTCTATGACAAAGAGTAAATTGAGTAGTGACACCTTAGTATCTTACTTCAGGCTTTCCGAAGCAGGTCTCTGTCTATGTGCAATACTTGTAGTTAAAACTTAGGCTCCAGATATAGATCTGTTAAGCCGTAAAACCTTCTGAATAACGTAATAAGAACAGTATAGAAACGAAATTCAAGAAATGTTTCATTGGCAGGCCTGACACGTATAATCCAATGCTTACAATATTAGAAACATTCTTCAATTGTTGGTTTCTGATTCATTCAAGAAAAGCATTCAGATCTAAATATAATTTTAGCATAGAATCTGTAGTTGCGCAATCAGGTAGGTACCTCATGACTACTCGACTAGACGATTCATGACTGAGCGTTGATCTGGGACAACGAACATAAAGCTCTATGTATTAAAATAAGTCCAAACTGATACTAGATCATTAGTAGATATTTTGATACGTGCAGATACGGAGTGCCGCCGGGTGGCCTGTTGTAAGAGGTGACAAAACAACCAACAGCCAGGTGGTAGGGTGTCTGCCCGTCTGGATGGCTACCACCCCTGGTCTAGACTATACCGACATAACAACCTTGAATTGTGTTCCGGAATTAGTGGCCAGATTACAGAATCCCTCAAGAGAGCAGCAGCGCATTTGGAACGCCTTTGGTGTTGCTAATGTCTATAGGCTATGGTAACTGCTTACCATTAGATGGGCCGTCTGCCTGTCTGCTGACCTCATGCAATAAAAAAAATCCAAAAGTAAGTTGCGATTCTACCAATATCCTCAAAACGGGCATTAAATTTTAACTTTAAATAAATTATATTTAAAGTCTGAATAAGGCAAGGCATTACATGGGCTTCTATCTTTTTGCCTAATAACAATCAGAAATAAGTTAGTGAATTGAATAGTTCCTTTGAAGAACATTCTTTGAAAGATCAGAAGTTAGAATCAAAATTATTACTTGCCTAAAATCGTTTACTTCCTGAATTGGCAGTCGAAAATTAAACCTCAACTTCGATGTACCGTCCTACAATGAACTGCCGACAAAGTCTAATTCTAGACAAATGAGATTGATTGTAACGGACAAGCTTCGGGAACCGTCTGCGTACTTGTGTAGCTTTTTCCAGTTCTGATTTGTTAGAATTGTTTTTAATTTGACATTCGACGTGACTGGAGGTATTTTCAACGAAATAATTCATAAAAATCAAGAGTCGCTAACCTTGTCCCGTTGAATAATTTAATACTTATCTTGTGGTGTTTTATTTAAGTATGTATCCAGCCTTTACCGCCTTTTTGTCGTAAGCGACAGTTGGACATTAATATATTTTTGTTGCAAAAGGTACTTTAAACCATAATTTTGTTAATATAATATAATAAGAATAATATACTAAGGTCCAAATGTCCCTTACGATAACGTGGTGGTACAGTTTCCGTATAATGTATAATATTACAAAAATATAAAAATTAAAATTAGTATTGAAACTATTTAAAAAAGAAAATGGAATACACTACAAAAATGGAGAACACGATGTATTTTTTTTATATTTTTTGTATATTTGTTCGGGATTCACGGGGCTGATTTCAATGCAGTTTTCGTTGATCTAGAGCAAATTCTTAGACTCAAAATCTGCGCCACTTTTTATCCTAGGAATCCCACGGATATTTTTCTGAGAATGATTTAAAATAACCAGATTAAAAAGAACCGAATTCCAATGCGATTTGTTCAATGATCTGATAAATATTTGAAACATTTTTTAAAAATTTTATGTTTCGTAAGCATGCTACAGTACTCAGAGTTAAATATTGATAGAATACATGTTAATATCGGTGAATTTCTATTTACTTCTCAGTTTTAATTACAACAATCTTTAATTATTTTTTAATAATTAAATTATAGTAATTAAAACGGAGGTTTATAAATAGCTGATCTTAAGCTATCTTTGTAATGGTACTTTGTTAAACTTTAGTTTGTATGATTTCAGCTGTTAACCCCCCAAATAAAATAAAATTAAAATAAAATAAAACTCAAACTCAACTAAAAGTTAATGCTCGAAACTGTTGTACAATAAAACTAATCGTATATAATTGTACTTCTGATTAATAATTACAATACAGTATATCAAAGAGAGCAACGGGTAGTCACATTAACTGGGATACTTCTTATCACCTAACAGTGAAACCTGTATAACCGGGATATGGAAGGACCTATATCATTTATGACTTATAGAGACTTTAAATGTATCCAGTTTCTCAAATATAAAGGTTAACATAACAGTTATCTTATTTAAATAGGGCTAGGAGTGGTCGAAATGTACCATTTACTTTAAATCAAGATATCTTAAAGTAGCATGACAACATTATGATGTATATAAAATACATGATAAAAATATTTTCTTTTTTCATATTCTAAAAGTACGCTTGAAGTTACCTGATAATAGAGATAGAAACAATACTTTTCGTCCATGGGAAACGATTTTATTTGCTTTTATCAAGAAACATAGATAGATATGAGCGCTTCATGTCCCAACTTTCTTACAGCCACTATTAAATTGAGGAGTATATTTTCATAAAAAAACAGCAATAAAAAAAAATCATCAGATTTAGATATGTATTTAACGCCTTCATTGGAGAATTTTTTTTTGTTTAACTAATCAGTTTTTATTTACTTTCCTCTTATTCGAAATGAAAAACAGAGTGAAAGGGCTATTTAGGTACTCAAACTATAAGGGCCCTCGCTGTGCTCGTGTGCCCGACAAATTATCTCATGCCTAAATTGATCACTTTCACCTCTCATGTAACAATCTACTATTTAACGCCTGATCTGTTATTATATGTAATTATGTAAATAATGTAAGACTTCATTGCAACATGTTTCCGCATCGCTATTGCATATATCTAGACTAGCCGTGTAAGTAATATACTAGTAGACTATTATAAAACATTGCGGTTATTTTTTAAAGGGCAATTATGTATCCCATCATGTTTTCAATCCCTATAGGACGTTAATGCCGTAATCCTTGACAGAGCTCAATAATGCCTTAAAGCGATCAGGGGATATCCTGCTTTTAATGTGAACCGGGATCGTGTAAACAAAGCTTTTGTTGGCTTCTGCCCTCAAGGCTGTTGGTGCCGCTTTGGGGACAGAATTCATGTTTGCTTCATCGTATAATACTAATATTTTTAGACCCTTTAGGTATTATCTCTTAGTCGAGTATTTTATTGACTGACTTTTGAGTGCCTTTCTTTTATATTGCTAAAGGACTGTGCATATAATCAGCATTGAATTTAAATATGTAGTGGTTTATAGCCAGATGGAACGGCATTTGCCCGACTGGATGGCTACCACCCCTGGTCTAAAGTATGTCGCCATAACAACCTTGAGTTGTGTTCCGGTATTAGTGATCAGGTTCCAGTCGCCGTTAAGAGAGCAGCAGCGTATTTGTAGCACCTCTGGTGTTGCAAATGTCCATAGATGATGGTAACCGCTTTCCATCAAGTGAGCCGTCTGCCTGTCTGCTGAACTCCAGCAATAAAAAATAAATAAATAATAAATTTAGAATGTATATTTTTATCTTATAAGGTAAAGTAAATGAATGGATGGTAAAAAATAGGAAAAAGCCATTTCAAAACTTCATATCCATCCAAATGTAGTTTTAAAGAAATTGCTAATAGCGACATGTATTCTTCATAGAGATGCGGACACAATGACATGTTACAATAAATTATAATCTTATACTAATATATAAAGCTGAAGAGTTTGTTCGTTTGTTTGGTTGAACGCGTTAACCCCAGGAACTACTGGTCTCATTTAAAAAAATCTTTCAGTGTAAGATAGCCCATTTTTCGACGAAGTCTATAGGCTATATATCATTACGCTGAGACTAATAGGAGCGGAGCACCAATGAAGAATGTTTCAAATCCCTGAAGAGTTTAACTTATTTTTTTTAAACTATTCCACGAGGACGAAGTCGCGGGCAGAAGCTAGTATTTTACATAAAAGAGAGCGAGCGTTAAAATAAAATTTCATCATATACTTTTAAAATATCGTGATATAATTTTAATTACTTTTCAAACAATAATTAATGCGCTCTTTGACTCCTTTTACTTTATGACTTAAAAACTAGACATGCCCGTACAAAGTCTATCAGGCTGCGACTTTCTGTACTTATCTTATTTGGTTTGACTCTTCGCTCTACTATTGTTATTTCTGTTAAATGTATATTTTATAAGCAACTAGCTTCTGCCCGCGACTTCGTCCGCGTGGAATAGTTAAAAAAAAGGAAGTTTAAAAAACCCGATTTTGAAACATTCTTCATCGGAGCTCCGCTCCTATTGGTCCTAGCGTGATGATAAATAGCCTATAGCCTTCCTCGATAAATGGGCTGTCTAACACTGAAATAATTTTTCAAATCAGACCAGTAGTTATTGAGATTAGCGCGTTCAATCAAACAAATTCTTCAGCTTTATATATTAGTATGTAGTATTTATGTATTAGCTGTCCCGGCAGACGTTGTCCTGCCCTGAAGAAATAAAATTTAGAACCCGACTGCAGCGCCATCTGCCGCGGGCTTATTTGTGAATCTAAACCATACTCGACTCCACTTGTGTTCAAGTTCACATAAAAAAATTCATTCAAATCGGTCCAGCCGTTTAGGAGGAGTTCACTGTCAACACACGTACAGAAGAATTATATATATTATAAAGATAAGATAAAGTATTATTATTATTATTTTTTGTATGATCACTTTTTAGTATATGTATTATAGAAATTTATATTAGTATTTTATATTCCACTTTCCTACAATGTCGTATAAGAGATAAACGGCCACAACAAAGAGCCTCGCGTATCCGCGTGGCGGATATTGATCCGTTATTTTTTCTCAGACGCTATTACCGTAATGCAAGCAATCCCCGACATCGCCTGGCGACCGGCGAGAATTAATGATGTCCTTTATTGAAGACACAATTTTTTGGTTCCTACCCTCCTTCCGCGTCGGGAGATAACATGACACCTTGTAACAAAACGTTCATGTAAGTAGGTCGTGTTGGTTTATTGTGCTATTTTTAAGTTGTTTTCGAAGTTAGCTGCGTCAGTTATTTCGTTTCTTCGGAGCTTGGGGTTTATATTCTTACTAGTGGGCTGGGTAGACGTTGCCTGTCCTAAAAAGGTAAAAATCTATAACCCGATTCCAGTGTCATATTTCTACCATATTGCGTCTATCGCTAGGTAACAATGCTTTTTATGTAATGGATATAATTTTCCTTTTAAACCTACTTCAAAAAGGAAGATCTCAATTCTTCTGATTGTATTTTTATTGTATGTTCGTTACTCGATTTCATCGTCAATTGTGAACCGATTTAGATTTTTTTTCTTTTAATTAATTGAAGGTATATATATACTCCCGAATTAGTTCCATTGTCAGCATTTCAGGATCTGATGAGTGCATTCCAGGGAAATCGTGAAAATCTCTTATTAAAGAGTGCTGAAAGCCTAAATTCTAGGAAAAATAAAAATAGCCTGCAGCTAGCGTGTGGGTATTACATTTTCTACAGGAACTTAATTTTTTCAAATGCATGTTAAGCGATCTCTCCGTCAACTATGGATCGATTTTGATTTTTTTCTTTACTCGTAAGTAGTATATACTTACGAGTAAAGAGGTGGTCTCATAGTGACCAAGTCAAGATCTGATTAGGGGATCGCTGGGAATCGAGAGCAACCCTGGTTAAAGAGCATATGCTCGGTGTATATACACCGAAGAGTAAGATAGCAAATTTGTAAACTCGTGCCAGTTGCATAATTTCTATGGGTGCTTAATATATTATTTCTAAACCTATTGACGTATTTGCGCAACTAAAAAGTACTTTTTTTAACAAAAACAAAACCAACTACACACTAAGACCTATTTAACCGACTTCTTTCTACAACAGCTTGAAGTCAACAAAATGAAAAACGGACAAGTGGAAAAACGAATCGAATCGCAACGGACAAGTTGAAAAACGAATCGCACCGGACAAGTAGAAAAACTAATGGCAACGGATAAGTGGAAAAACGAATCGCAACGGACAAGTGCAAAAACCAATCGCACCGGACAAGTAGAAAAACTAATTGCAACGGGTAAGTGGAAAAACGAATCGCAACGGACAAGTGGAAAAACGAATCGCAGCGGACAAGTGGAAAAATCTTCAACTGACAAGTGACAAAATGAATCGCAACAAAATTTTTACTTGAAGTATTGTTGATTGTTAATGTACTTGTCCAATTTGAAAACCTGCCCGTAAAACTTCAAGTTAATTTTTTGTTGCGATTCATTTACTGTAAATATGTAAATACTACAAACGTAAAAAAATCTCGAGGCTAATTTATTTTTCTATGTTTAGAAAAATGGTATATGTATAAGTAGACACTAGACACATATAATTATGTATCGATACGAAGTATTCACCAATATTAATAATAAGAAGGTATGTGTGTATATCATGTTCTAAGACAGACATGATAAGGCCAGCCTTAACCTACTAAATGAACATTTTTCACGAGTACCCGCCGACCTTCCAGAACAATTTCCCAAGTGGTCCGGCCCTTGCCCCGGCTAAGTATTTCTTTCAAATAATTATCTGACAAAAACATCCCGGGATTCTTGCGGAGTTCGTTACGATGTTACGGGATCCCTCCCTAAGCAGAATTAATGATTCCCTTTATTGAAAGTTCAATTTTTTGATTAGGACAGAGGGGGCGCTGCCCTCAGCGCTGAACTCTGTTTAAACACCGGATAACAGGGAATTTATTTACATTCGGCTAATATCTACTTAACTGAAAAAAAAATTAAGTGCAAGTTTCTTCTTCTATATAATATCGATTGCAATTACACGTACATATTTAGGTAATAGATATTTTTATATTCAAATTCAAAAGTTTTTATTCAAAATAAGTTCCACTGGAGAACACTTTTTGGAGGTTATACATATAGGTTTAAATTTAATTTTACTTCCTAGTCTAAGTACACCGCTTCGCAACGTGTTATTGCTGTTAAGGAGAAGCGGCAAGAAACTGCCCAGTAACACGTCTAGCTAAATATTGTATTTCTTTATATTTCTTGAATTATGATCGGATTTACCTGATTCTTTTTTTGTTCGACGCGGAATAGCTTACAATTGATCCCCTTAAAATATAGTTTTAATTATAGTTTGGCGCAGTAGTTTTCATTTTACGAACATTTTTTTGTTCCCGTTTCTTGGGACATATATTTTTTAAGAAGCGCGGCACCATTCGTAGGTCTACCCATACATAGCTAGACACTAAAAAGTAACAAATAAAAAATAAAAACTTCGTTTAAAATAAGTTTTTATTTCTTAAAGTTTTAGTTATTATAATATACATAAAAAGGATATACTTAAAACAGAAGTTATAAGGTATAATTTAATATGATCCGCGAGAACGCGGCCAACAAACTGCGTTGTAGTTTCACAATGTAATTATTTGTAAAATCTAACGGTAACGTTAGTTGAAAAAAAATATGTGAGAAATTCGATTTAGAAAAAAATATGACGTTCACTTTTCCAAAATGAAGAAGTCCGAATGTATATACTATATACTCCTAAGTATATAGGTAGGCGGCATACCTATTTTTATATTACGAGCTAATTTTTAAACAAATTTTTTGTTGCTGTGTTATTGTTAATTTAAAACATTTTCGACTTCAATATCTAACGCTAATTGTTCCTTAAGTTTACTAAGACACTTAAATATCGTTAAATAGTGCAATTGATTGTAAATATAGGATATTTGGCAGTTGTAGCATGCACTACTTTGCCAGTTTTTTGACCTAAGTGAAACTTGTTACAATTACTACGTACTATGTATGAAACTGCCTGGGATAAGCATGGGAGATATACATGAGAGATTATATATAACTGATACCCTGGAATGGGAAGGCCTGAACACAGCAGTGGGAAGTTTATGGGCGTTATGGAAGTTTATTATTATACTTGGTGAGAACATAATTGCATTTATTACCAGTTGTTGCTGTCTTATTTCATGTGATTCTTGAGCGCGTTCACAGTTCGGAAGTGTAAGAAATAGTATCGAATTCTGATCTCGATTGCTATCCATTTATTCATCGAGTACAAACTCGATACAAATTGTACCGTGCATAGCAACAGATCTGTTGGCGAAAAGTCCAGCCAGCACCTTTGACACCCTGTTTTAGGGTTACCACCTTTATGAGAATAAATGAAAATGTTAACATGTTAAACAGTGCCCTGCCTAGTATAGGTGTATAGAATGAAATTCGTTCAAAAATTAAATGTTCTGATTCTCTAACTTTCTGCATTGGTTCACCCTTACTTATAGGGCCCCATTAAAAAAACACACAAAACCGGTTCTTGTTTTAAAGTATTAATAAACAGGATAGTTTGCTATATCTTAGTAGGCAGATTAAAGTCGTTACTTTTGCCTTTGGAGAATTGCAACATTAAAAGGGGTTACTAATGTGCTGTCGGCATTGAAGGAACATTATAACACCTTTCTAAAACAATCCCATATTGTAGTTTTCAATAATCGAAATGAATTATTGTCTTGATACATTCTTTCTTTTTCATCTCAATATTAAAAGTAATTACAATGTTTAATTCATAACGCTCAACACGCTTTTTATTGCTGGAGAACAGCATACAGGCCTTAATAGAAAGTGGTGACATACACATTTAAAAACACCGATGTTCTGCCGGCCTTAAAGTGGGAATTTAAACGTGACTATTGATGTAGGATTGTCATGGTACCGTACTCACATAATCAGAGGTGGTAGCTATTCCTCCTCAGACATTGTCCTACCACCTGACTATTACTTCTTTCATCAACTCTTATGACAGGCCGCTTGGACGCAGGTAATAGTTTTTTTATATTTGGTTGTAGATAAAATAGTAAACGGGTCCACTTCATGACAAGTGGTTCCAAGGGAGTTGATGCGATGCCTACTGCGTTGAGACTTTAAATACGTGTCTGTATACGTATGGCAAGAAGGAATGTGCAGTGAATGACTTTCAAATGTCGAAAAGAAGGACAAATTTTACTCCATTCTTGCATGGATAATCTTGCATAAATGCTGGTAACCCTACAACATCAGCCACCCTGCGACCATACTCTGACCACCCAGCGGCCGCCCGGCGCCCGCGACCGACCGGCGACCGGCGCGGTGGCCAGCGACCGGCGAGAATCTAATTTGGTTCGGTAGCCGTCTCTCATTTGTTCAAATTACACCCCATGCCACCCCAACGGAGACGTGCTCAAGACACGCACTTCGTCGCTGAAAATGCTTCGACAGTAGTTGTCGATCTTTTTTTTTTTCACGTCCTACATTATCATATTATTATACCAAAGCATAGTGTAGCTTGCAAGGATCAATTTTTGTGAAGTAATGTCAAACGGCGAACTAAGAGAAAGGGTTGTTTTTAAACAAAATATTCTATTTTTCATACATTAATTAAAACCTCACCTCATTTAATGCAATATGGAAGTGATATTTTTTTTCTATTTTCATCAATAAATTAATAATATTCGAAATGCACATTACCCGAATCAATGAAATCCGTCAATGGGTAAACATTGATTGCGTTCAAATGAGGTGCGGCCAAATGACTGGCACAATTTGATATTTGGTTAATGTATGGAAAATAGAACATTTTGTTCAAAAACAGCACTTTTCCTTGGTTTGTCGTTTGACATTCCTTCACACAAGTTGGTCTTTATAAGCTACACTATGGATTGGTGTAATAATACGGAATGCTATTTTATTGTCCATGATCAGCCGATTCGATTCTTGACAAAGTTGATTGATTTTTCAAAAATCTAATGACACCACCATAGTTGTCGTGAAAATTGACCTCAAGACTCCTTTGAGGTTTTTCTCCATTTAGCATAGTTTGGGATTTAGTTCTGAAGGCCAACTTGAAAAATTCACTCTGTATACATCCGTAGCCATTTGGAAATAATACAATCGTAAAAACGCTAAAAAACATGCAGCATTTCAATTCGGGTAGGATTTAGTTTTAGAGATAGTTTTGAATATAGACTACTGACACTCTTTATATTTTTCTTCCATATTCATCAATATCTTAATAATATGCCAGAAAACTTTCATTTGTCTGTTATAACGCGACCTATTTTATTTCTAAAAACATTTTGCTGGTAACTACTCGCCAGTACACCCGCCTCACCCCAGTCCGGCGAAACTGAAACTATTCAACCCTCAGGCGCTTCCGGATCCTTTTCTTTGTTGTACACGATCTTTCCGGACCCTTTTGTCAGTTGGAAGTTTTTCAAGCGACACTCTGAAAATCTAACATGTACTCAGGATTTTTTAAATTCTAGCCATATTTATGTTTCTTAGATTAGATTAGATAACACTTTATTGCTCACCATATATCATACAATACTTGTTGGCAAAACAACAGTGAGCCTGATGGCGAAAAGCGATCTCTTCCAGGCATAAAACAAATTCTTAACAAATTTAACGATGAAAAAAAAAGCAGGTGAAGCAGAAAAAGATTTAGTATATGCCTAAAAAAATATAGTCTCCTTTTATCCAATCAACGAATCTTTTTCTAAAATTGTTTTCTACTGTCTTCCAAGGATCTTTGTTTGAAAATGCATATATTTCAATGTCTTATCAATCTATCGATTGTGGACTAAGTATCTAATTTTACATCTACGACTTGTGGGATTTTTTTAAAGTTACATTTTTGTATTAGGTGGTGGTGAATGGTCTAAATCGCTAAAACTGTGTGGGGGTAATTTATCATGGATTTTCTATCCATTAAATTTAATACGGCAGGTTCCTATGTATATCTTACGGACCTCTCATATGCCTAACTATCGGTCAAAATTTGATACAAGTAATGTCAAAATTCAACCGATGCTAAGGAAAGTGAATAAAAATTAAGCTATAAGAACAGGCCATTAGTAAATAAACACAGCTTCTTAAAACAACCCAAATTAAATATTATTGTAAGGTTATGTACATTTTTTTAGTAAACGCCCAGATATGTATTTGGACACTAAAATTTATCCAAAAGAAATGTTTCTACATGAATTTATCTTCTCGACAGTTGCTTCTCACGCCACGCGGACACCAACTCACAGACATGACGTTTTACTAAGTATCACTCTCATTGCAACTTATGTATAGTTATACAAATCCGGAATCAATTCAGAGAATGAAGCTTTTATTTTGTTGCTTGAGTTCAGCAAAGAGGCAGACGGCCCACCTGATGGAAAGCGGTCCCTATCGTCTATGGACAAATGTAGCACCAAAGGTGCTACAAATGCGCTGCTGCTCTCTTAAGGGAGGCTGAAACCTGGCCACTAATGCTGGAACACAACTCAAGGTTGTTATGGCGGCATACTCTAGATCAGGGGTGGTAGCAATCCCGACGGTCAAATACCTTACCACCTGGCTGTGGGTTGTTTTCTCGCCTCTTACGACAGGCCGCCCGGCTGCAGGAAATTGTATTCTTTTTTCGGTCCTGCACGGATAAAAGCTGTTGTCATAAAGCGTTCATAAAAAGCTAAGTAGAATGGCCAAGGAAACTAGTTCTGTTAAACTAAGTGGAATCATAAATATTGAAGATAAATTGCTTGGATTTCTTAAGACATAGGTTATTGAATTCAATTTTACTAAGGCTTTCATTACATAGACGTAACAAAACTACGAGTATGTTTTAACGGTTTTAAGCGCGGTGATTTAATTGATTTTTGTTATGTAAATTGTGGAAATTACATTACATAGGCGTAGCTTTATTTTGGTGTCTACATAATGTACACGAAGATTATTATTTTAATATTATATATTATGTTGTTCTTAAATACTTCTTCACGCTTGCTAGGTAGTTAGTGCCAAAGCATATTTAAAAAACTTTGAAAAAAGAATGAAATATACTCTTATGATAAAATGGAACGTTTTGTAAAATAAGTTTTTTTAAAAAGGTTTTTAAATACAAGCTTTTGAGATCCTGCATATCATATAGCAGCAGAGTGCTAGCCAAGATAAGTAAAACGAGCCCATACACAACGGGTCTATCTTGTTTAGTACAGGAGTTCCTGTGGCCACCTTTCGACTCCATCATCAGATCAGCTCCATTGTGATATACACATACGTGAAAAATTTCAGCTCAATCGGAAACCGGGAAGTCGATCAAATTTAACTTGAAAGATTCCGTTACATACTAACATACGTATGAAGCTAATAAAAGCGTATTAAAAAAGCCATAGATAGCCATAAGGAAGGACTGTGTGTTAAGAGCGTGAACACTGCTTAGTCAAATTGGTGTTTCACATTTATTTCTTTACTGTAATACATCTATGGTGTTTCACATAATTAGCCCCGCGCGGCCACTATTTACGTCGATGGAACAGTGCCACTTATATGGTGTATGTGGCAAAATATTGTTTCAACCGAACATCATACCTACGGTAGCGTCCCGCGTCAGTGCCATTATACACTCGATTTTAAATTATTTCATTCAGTGGCTCAGAGCACGAGGAAGTCATACATACATATAAACGACTGATTGTGTAAACATTTGAAAAAAAAATAACCATAAAACCGTTTTATTTCCTGAGGAAATATTCAAGTATGTTGTAAGTTTAGTAAGAATAATGCTATAGACATAATAAATGTATAGACTGGTTGCTCCATTTACTAATCAATATAGCGGAGCTTCTAACATCAATATTTGACTGATACAACTCTCGTCTTATTACAGACTAACGAGGGCAAACATTAAAATTCTACAAGATTAACTACGCTGTTTAAATAATATTGATGCTTTGAGACCTCGTGAATATTTGTACGGTAGTTTGACTGAGCACTTGTATCATCGATCTGGATTTTGATTTGTATTTCCTCCTTTTTACCATCAAACTTTTCAGACTGTGATTTTCAACTCTTTTTTTATCTACCCCAATTCCATTATAATTAAATATAAATTGATTCTTAAACAAAAACTGTTTAAAATTTGTTGGTTGTCTATATTTAAACTAATTTCTTGATTACGTAATACTAAATCAACTTTTTTACTTTACCCGGCAAATAAATAAGTACTTTTTCCTAAAGTACTTTGTATAGTCAATATATAATAGAATAAATAATTACACATTTTTATTATTTACATACTTCAAAATTCTGTAAGAAAAATGATGGACAGATGGTCTGTCAGCAAAACAGTCCAGAAGAAATGTAAGATCTGAAGTTAAATATTTTTCAAACATCAGCTGCATTAAGTTGCAGTATTTTCAAAGTGGTCGAAGCATAACCCCAGAGGGAAAGTGCTGATTGACTCTCTAGAAAAATCATATTTCTAATAATGTAAAAATCTATATAATTTTAATTTGTATTGAAAGCCTTCGTATTAACAAGCTTACGTTACCTTTACGCAATAAATGAAAAACAAACGCTATTTTGGTGTATCCGTAGGGACTGGTACTTAAATACTTTACCATTTAGTTAACCAAAACGATGATTCAAAGTCTGCTATAGTTTTAGTTTCATAGCAGTTATCTGAACATCCGCGAGAAGTTTACCGATATCCGAACTAACGTAACAAGATGTGTTTTATGAACCAGTTTGTAAGATCTCCCCCGCCCCCTTTGTTACGAAAATACTAACATAGCTTTGGAGCTTTTATTAGGTTACGTGCGGGTCTTTTTATTATGGTTGTTAAACATAACATTGGTAAATGCGACGGGGGTGTGTTTTTGGTTTATGTCGCGTGAAATTTTATTGTCGTGAATGCGTGAGTCGGGCCACGCTAGCCCATTCTGCGACCTAACTATTAATATAATGCTGTATACAGGAAATTGGCATTTTTGAGTCAATGGTAATGAAAATCCATAATTTCAATATAAGTATTATAGTATAATGTAATTCATTAGAAGTATATAAGGGTTAAAAATATTTATAGAAGCAAAGTACATAGTCGCTTTTCATGTTTTTTTCATACAGGAGAAATCCGCTTGAAGACCATAACCCGCGTAAGAGGGAAAAGGTTGCGGCCAGTATGTGGGATTCGCCAGTTCGAGGTGGCACTAGCACGTTAGACGTGAAGTGTTATTGCTACGTCCCAGTTACGGATACCCACTAAAATCCCGGTCAGATCATGTATCTAACGTCTTCGTAACGTCTTGTCCGGGATGTGGGCTCGCTCTCGTATGCATCTCCATTCCAGATGGACGACGACGGGCTGGCCCCACTATTTGTTAGCCGGAGATCTGGATGCCATGCAGCAAATCAAATATTTTTACGACTTAGGCGCCGACAAATTTACACCTACATATCTGTAAAAACACATTTTATTACCTTTCGGTATATGGACTTCTTTTATTTATGTATTTATTGGCATGCGTTTAATAATTATTCTAGAGAACAGTTCATTGTTGTATTGTAATCTTTTATGGTACTCATTAGCCAGGTGTATAGGATTAAAGTCGACTTAGATACGGGGACATTACATCTGTGCAGTATAAAGCAATGCCCCACTTGAGGAACGAGGCAGTAGAGCGATAACCACGAGCGAGGCGAGACGTGTGTACTACAATCGGGAATCTTATTAGTGACGGACTTTGTGAGTTTTTTGAATAACGACTTTCTGAATTACGTTTGGACTTGTTGTGTTCAGTTATATTTGTACCTGTGTTATACCTGTTTACATAGTTCTAATAAACTCTATAGTAATTCTAACGGCATTTTAATTTGAGTCTCTTGACTCGTAATAATATTCTTAGTTAAATTAATACAATACAATTAATGATGATTACTTACAAAATGCCAATTTATATTTTCATCTACAAAATTTATATATATTTGTTTCTTAAGCTAATCTTCTTCTTTTATATAATAACTTATCTAAAACTTGAATTCTTAAAAAAAAAGATTTTGAAGTTTTTTTGGTAATCTAGTCATAATAACAAGGCTACTATAACTCATGGGGCACGTATAGAAGTTCATTGATTCTCTTTTCTATATATTATATGTTTTGACTCAAGACTGGAAAACTCTCTACGCTGCTTAATATAATATTTACATACATTATCCCTCATCATGAAAGAGCATCAAACGAAAATCCCATTTTAAAATCACACACACACATTTGTAAAAAGGATAACATCAACTTTGAACTTTGTCATGAATTTTTAATATTTTCTAAAACAGCAAGGAGGGATCCCTGCATAATGCCGACAAAATCCACGTATTTGCTCAGCATTATCCAAATGAGGCTGAAACGGCTTTGCCGGACGTCTAACTTCGTAAATGAGTGCTGTACTGAGCAAACACCGAAGTTCCATAGAGTCCTTATTCTCTACTAAAGTATCTCCGTAGCTTCGAAACTGTATTTTTTTCTTCGGGAACAAAAGTCTAACTATAGAACACCATTAAAGTAAAGAAGTAAAAATTAATCGTGAAAAAAGACGAATGTTACAGTTCATACTTCTTTTAAAACTATGTTGGCGCGGGAGCGGGGAAAAACAGGAGGAAAGGACTTACAGGATAAGGTACGCCGCACCAGACACGCTACGAACGATGCGTCTTCGCAGCGGCAGGCACTTCTTTTCGACTTAGTGGACCAGCTGGAACGATGCAGCGTGCACCTTCCAACGTGCGCGTTGTTGTAAGCGGGTGTAAAAAGCGGTACAACACACAAGACGCGGCAAGGTTTGTGCGGGAGCAGCGATGCGTTCGGCGGTCGAGCGTAGACTATGTCACATTGCATAGTGACAGATGCGGCGGAAGAAAAAGAAACAAAAGAGGCGGCGAACAAATAGGTCGGCGTTAACAAACTATATATTTAATTCTGAATATGAGTTGACAATAATCCATTCAATCAATTGTCGACCTACATTCAGACCAATAAAGGTCTATTAGAACTTAGATTTGTACAGGTTTTTCATTCTCAGAACACAAAAAAATGTCACAATTAGATTAATAAATCACTAAGTATTTACTATAGTGTTCAAAATGTTACTTTACTAAAGTGGCTAGTAGCCGCGCGTCTTCGTTTAAGGATCTTGCTAAACATTATATAACTACCAAACAGCTTTGTCATTTATCTAAGAATCTTAATTGTTTCCCTAACATTCTTTCAAACTTAGATAAATAAGTATAGGTATGTATTCGTGCGTTTTCATATTCAGACACAACATGTAACGACAATCGCATGTAACAAAAACAACATTATTTACATAATGATGTCGAAACGCTCCTGCGTTGTGAGGTCGTCTCATACCGAATAAGGGTTCTGAGTAAATATCGAAGACCGGCAAATAGACGAGACCTCGCGAATCCGGACCGGACTCTAGAGATTTGTCTACGGACCTCTCTGCATTATGAACGGCAAACTTTGTGATTTTTGGCACGTTTACGGTTTTGATACCAATGATAAAGGAAATGCTATGGTCTTCTCGGAATTCTCTGTGTCTCACAACTCATTATCTCAAGCTATATATAACACGAGATATTAAATCGGGAAAATTATGTGTGTCTACTAATTATTAAACAAAATACATGGCCCCTGGAATCGGGTTCTACGATTTTGAGGAATTTTTTTGTGTTTGAGTGGGTCCCGGGGTGGTTTAGATTTACAATTAGATCCGGTAGGTGGCGCTGGGATCGGGTTCTAGATTTTTATATTTTCAGGGCAGGACAACGTCTGCTAAATGCTAGTCTATTTTAAAGTTGTAACATTATGTAGACATGCACATGGGCGAGCTCACATACCCTTTAAAGCTAGGATATTCCTATATATGTGTGTAGTGTAGAATTCTATACTTTGACAAATAGTCAACTATAAAATTGTATAGGTACATAATATTTAATATTATACTAATATGGACAAACAAGACCCCTTTGATACGTATCGAAAACTTATGACACCTGCACACACTCCAACCTATTATGATAATTCTTTTGTAGTCAAACTTTGGAATATAATGTAGTTTCTTACAGTCGGAGAGGCCAAATCCATTTAGAAATTTACTCAGAAAATACTAATAGCTATGTCTGATTAACACAATGTAATCATGCTAATACTTTTATTATAATAATTTATATATTTTGAAATCTATTTATCTATTTTTTACTATAATCTTATTTGTAATGTAGAACATTTGTTGTTACATAAATTTAGTTATTACGCCACTGGAAGCAACTAACACCTAGGACACAGGCTTGGCCTAGTCTAGGTGTTAGTATCCAGTCTTAATTTTAAGGCAAAATTTGTTATATTTTTGGTGTCAATAAAAATCTTTAATTTTTATTATTGTTGTATATGTATATATATATGACTATGTATATATGTGTGTATTTTTATATTTTATTTTTAAATTAGTTTAGGTATTTATGTATCTATTACCTTTGTCTTGCACCACTGGTTGCCTAGAAGAGATCGCTTTGAGCGATAAGGTCGCCTATTGTATTGCCAAGAATATATTGTAAATATGGTCTGCTTTTGTAATTGTATGTTTTGGTGTGCAATAAAGTTTTATCTCTCTCTCTCTCATTCTATTTTAAACTACTCGTCTATAGTGCCTAATACTACATAAGTAGTAAGTACGTAGCAGTCCAACCGTTAAAAAACTCCAATCACTTTCTTTTTTGCAATACAATAACCTTTAATTTTAGCGATAATAGATAGAGTTCTGTGACGTCATTCCGACTACAAAAGAGTGCTGACTGTGATCGAACGCCGTCCCATGGGTCGCCGCGAGGTGACTTTCATTTCAGCTCATTGGCAAAAATGCTGAGTAAAGGAAACCCAACGTAGATATTATCGACGAGAATGGATCAGCTTAGGTAGATATCAAATTGATTGATGTAAATATTTTTTATGGTTCTGTAGACAGTTTGGCAAAGACGGAGCCCTTATACAATCGTCATGTATATTTGTTTATTCATCCATGCTTCTACAGTTACAGTCATTTTTCTCAAAAACAACTGAATCTATAAAATTTGACGGGAACGATTAAAATCGACTACAATTAAAGTTGGCTAACTCACCAGCTGCTAACGCTGCGTGGTTATCGTGGTTATCGTAAATATTTCAAAACAATTGTTTAAGACTTATATTTATTTCAGCAGACTGTAACTTGCTTATCTGGTGTATGCGAGTACATCCATGTAAAATGAAAACTTAACTTCACTTGCTCTATAGTTTTGTTTTAATTGAATACCATATAATATTTAACATCAACAGTTCAATAGCAACTGACTATATTATTAGACACATGGTTTTATTATAAAATAATTATGCTTCCATACAGCCAGTGTCTATGTAAGTTTCCTACAACAATGAACTTACATTTTGGTTCAATATAAAAAAAAATGAATATTTCACCTATATGTTTAAAAACACACGTGATTTCTAAAACTATATTAAACTTTATCGGTCTTATTTATACAAAAGATTACCACCACCTCTTAACTAAGAAGTTGTAAAGTTCCTTATGAATGATTAATTATCTATATTTCTAGCTTCTTTCTTCTGCTTTCTTTTGGACTGAAAACGTAAGGTTTCTTTTAGTTAGCAAAATCCTAAAAAGGTAATTGCAATAAGGGATTTAATAACTTTCATGTTTTATCTCATAGAAGGAGCCTTCAAATGAAAATCTACGGGCAAAAATATACGACAAAAATTATGAACGTAAAAGTACAAAGACAGAATCGCTCATACCTAACCACGGGTCACTGGTTGCCTTCTACGCCATTGAATAATCAAGTATCGGATGGCCTTTATGGCCATGTTTTATATTTACAAGTTCTCTGAAAGGACATTTATTCACAAGTTTGTTATGAGTTGTGATTAGTTCTTATTTATGTTTGTTCTACTTCATGTTTAGAAGACAAATTAAGACTTTAGTTGTTCTATTATATAATAAACAATGTGACATAGAACCGTGGAGCGGCGGATAGAAGATGAAAAATCGTTGACAACGTAGACAAACATCTGTTCTCCAAGTAATTAGTGTCTATAAAACGTGAATTATTTTTGACACTATGTGATTCGTGCGAATTCTAATTTATTAGGTATTATTCTTATTTTTAATTGCTGTTTACAAAATAACAAAAGGGATGTCAATGTGATTGATTGGCACATATATTTAGGTAATATTCAAAATATACCCGTAGTCAAATATACCTAAAATATGATGGCAAGTGTAAATGCGGGAGTTTTTAACGTAGTCTTTCCTCTTTACCCAACAACATCGAGATAAATAGTTTATACCCCTAAAATAATAAAGATATAAAGTTCAGGTTGAATATTAGGTAAGTAGGCATCATCTTGTTTGTGACGTACATCTTGGACCGGACGCAATGTCTACTATTACCATGGTATCGGAATAGTAGCACATTGGCGTCATAATGGCACCATAATGATGACTTTTGAGTGCTTCTGTATGCAAAGGCAACAATGATAACGTCAAACTACCATTTCGACACGATTGTAATAACAAACGTGAGGCTCTGGTCCTCCGTTTCCTTTATTTGATCCTAGCCAGAGATCGTCTTCTCCACTCCACACATCTGCTCCATTGGCCATGGGTCCTGCAACAGATGTAGCCATCTCGACTCCACTTCAATTCTTTAATTTTGCCAACTACGTCGGTTAATTTAGTTCTCTTACGGTGTGCGGATTGGCACGTAAATATTTATAATAGAATAGGCTTGCAATTAAATTATTAGAAAACTCACCGCTCGCTTCGTATTCGAATTATGATTTTTTAACAGTTGGGTTGGTGGTGCCAATGTCAGTAACGTCACTTGTCACACGCGACACTGATACGTTCCGGTGAGCGGTTTATGGTATTGCAAGCATTTAAAAACCCTTCATGCGTATATCTTGATTTCTGATCTGAAAATCAAGGTATTATAACTTAATAATATGTGTAACTAAACATATTAACTCGTCACCTTGCAGGTTCCCATAGGGGCAGCTCGGCCCGAAATAGATGTTTCCGTGTAAGTGTGATACGAGGGTCCACGTTCCACATCGGATGTCTTAAGTGCCATCGAAAGGGCTGGGGCGGCGGATATTTATACTCCCAATATATCCGAGTGACAAAGTTTGCAACTTGAAGACAAGTTTCGGCGAAGGACCTTTGTCGTTATGAGTGATGTCTCGGATATTGGGCATAATTTAAATAGTACTTAAGAGGTGTTCTTGAAATTGAAAGCTGATTATTTCATGGATTTAAAACCTGTTTCAATAATTTTATAGTATCTTTATATTAATACATGAAGCATAAACTTTATGCCCCTCTTTAGGAAAATTGCGCTAACGGAGGAGTATGAAAGCGACGAATGCTATTTTTTTTAAATTAAAATATTATTTTGATTTAAAAATATCATCATACACAATATTTTCAATTAAATAAACATTTAATGATGTATAAATGTCTTGGTCAACTTAAATAACATATAAAGTTGGATATTGAAACAGGAAATGTTTTAAATTAACCTTTTAAGCACACAATGTAACCTATACTATACTAACCTATATTTTATTGAAACATGTATCTCATAAAAACATATTGAACATTCACTAATGATGTACATGTATACAATATACATAAGATAAGCACATTGAAAATCTCACATACTTTTTTTACACCAGAAAGCCTTTTTACAACTAATACAAATATTTGGTTATCTATACCAGTTTAATCACAGTTAATGTCTATAGAACAACTATGGTTTTATTATTCTAGATATTTTTTGAATAATTATTAATCTAAAGTAATTACACATAGTTAGTGTACTTCAGACTGTATTTTATAATATTTTTGTTATTGCATGAGTTCAGCAGGTAGGGAGATGGACCATCTGATGGAAAGCGGTTACCATCACCTATGGACATTAGTAACATCAAAGGAACAAATACAGGAACACAACTCAAGGTTGTTATGGCGACATACTATTGAACCAGGGTAATAGCCATCCAGACGGGCAAATACCCTACAACCTGACATAATATATCTAACGTATATAATTTTACGTTAAGCCTTTTTGTTGTTGCGCCATTTCTCATTTACCAGTTTTTAAACTTGTTTTGGAATCGGTGGTAGAAACTTGAATTTCAATACGTTATCTGAGAATTCAGTCTTTAATTTGAATGACTATTTACTTGAATATCTTTGGTGAACTATTATCATGTTTAAGTTTCAAAACATTTGTTGTCGGCGTCCTCCTAAAAAAAATATATTATTTTTATTGTAGGTTTCCACATTATTTCAAATAATCGAAAAGTCCACCTGAAAAGAAGAATGCACTACATTGTACTTTTAAATCAATTTTGCATCACTGCATGTCGTAGTGACGGATATTACATTAATTTTCCCCTCTTTCTGTTCTGCTATTTACGACTGGAGACTAGACAAGCGTTTAATTCAATATAAGATACCATGGGTATATGAATCGAAATAATTACCTTCTAATATCTCAAGAATTCTGGCTGAGAAGTATGCACTGCTTAAGTAGTTTACTAATCTAATGGCCATATTGCTAGAACAGAGATGTGGACACATGTTAAAAGAAAATCTAATATATAAACTGGTGTTAAAATTCATCTTAAAATATTACTATAAAAATAATAATATTTTCTTAAGTTTTCGCGACTTGTATACTATAATAAAACTACGATTTACGGGTTTAAGCCCGGTAATCGATTAAGTTTTGTTTTGTCAAATTAGATAAGGCTCCCATGGAGTAAATAATAACCATAAACAAAATTAAAACTAAATAATTAAAATGAACAAGTTGGCGGTAGGCTAAATAAAACTTTAACAATACTCGTTGGACAAATGTCACTTTTGTCGTCCGTGACCACGGCCACTGAAAAGCGGCCGAAACGTCGGAGAAACCAAAACTTAATAAATTACCGCGCTTAAAACCGTTAAAACGTAGTTTTATTATATAAAATAATTTTAACAAATTTAAACAACACGTTGCGCTTTTTGCTCCTTTTACCTACTTATGATGCCATAAGTATGTAGGTACACTCATACACGAAATTCATAAGGCTGCTAACTTTTTGTAAATTTATACAAAGTAATAATAATAATAAATAATGTTACCTCTCGCCGATATTGGCATTTTTCGAGGTCCAAGCAGTGAGTGGCAAGTCGACGTCTGCCCATTTTTTCATGTTCCCCTATATTTCCAGACCTCTAGTACCACTAGCAGTTCACCCCAATAGCCCGGTACTTTTTGTTCTCATTTCCCACAATAGTCGTACACTGGCCGGGGCTTGTCCTTCGTTGCATATTTATATGATACAGACAGGGACAATCACCGGCCAGTGTCACGCCATATTTAGATTAAATGTGTCAAAGGGCCTCTACGTGTTGGCCTTCCCATGGCCCTACGCATGCCTGGTCTTAAAAGACATACAAAATAATAAATAAATCGGCAGACAAACACACATTGTATATCCCCAAGCTAAGCTAGTTACGCTTGTGTTATGTTAATATACAATGGACCACTCTGGGGCCGGTCTCAGACACCCAGACTATAGTAAGTACCAGAAAGTTCGTTCCCGAAAGTTACCATGCCAGGAATCAAACCCGGAGCCTTTGCGTTCCAACGAGTTGGGCCGGCTAAGACTTAGCCCGCTTAACCACAGAGGCCGAAAGTATCTCGGTTGGTTTGACTGTCCGCTCCCCTATTACCGCGTACTGATGATAGAGGAAAATCTCGTTATGAAATGTTCAAATCGAAATAGTTTTTTCTTTATTTCGACGTGAGGTTACGTTGATTGTTTTTTACTTGTCTGAATATACCACATCCGTGTGTATTATTAGATTCCTTCTGTCATGGTGCGTCGTCCGGTCGGTAAATCGGTACTTACGCTGATTGAACAAGTTTTTCCCATAACTCGAGATGGTTCTATCCGTTCTCATCTGAAATTAGCTAACAACCCTAAATATTTTTAGATAGATTGTACGGTAAATGAATAATTATATAAATATCCCAAGGATACTTTTGTTCTTACGGAATTAGAATCAAAGTTTGTGAGATTTTGGGGGATAGGAATTAATTATTATTATTTACAAGTCATTTGAATCACAGGTGCTTTGGGAGCACAAATGTTTCGAAAAGTACCTGTGTCGGATTGCTAGAAGGGAGCCAGATTCAAGATGTGAACACTGTGATACCTATCCAGAAGACACTGTACAGAATATGTATGTATGTAACTTTTTCAGTCCCGATCCGCCGCCGTAAACTAGGGCGTTGAAAAAGGTACTGTCACCAATCCCTCCCGCCCTGATAATGGCCATGAACGGTAAGATGGAGGATACTTATCGTGCAGATAGTGGACTAGAGATTGATAATGGCGATGAGTCAACATCAGACTTTATATAGGTGGGGCTCCGTGAGTTGTTGCTGTCAGGACCATCGGATGTGACTTTAGTTCCCGAGGTTCTGACATATAGCGCCGAGTTTGATCAAAGGCGTGCTTTGGTTGGTAGCCCCGAGCATACTATCAGGAGTTCAACACTACCCTACGATTATTCCTGAGTAGTAGGGTATCCATGGTGTCCATCAAACTTATTTAATTATATGAAGGACATGTTAATTTGTTTAGTGATAGAGGATTAATGCCAGAATAGAGGATTGACAAAAGAAAAATATCCACTCCTAAATTGTTTTATAAAGGTGAAAGTAAAGAAAAGAAAAAGAATAATACTATATTTAGCAAATGCCAATTTGTGAACACCAAGTAACTTGTACATTGATAAATAACATGGCAAATACTTACGAGATATGTTGGTATCATTAGTTAAGTAAACTATTGGTTTACGTATTAATACTGTTGACAACTTGTTATGCGTACTAATACAGTGTATACACAGCTTTAGGAGGTAATTAATAATACAAATACGAATGTGTACAAACACGAACACATTGAATTTATTGTGTTTACTTTACATGGAGCTTGAATATTATAAACCTATAAACTTATTTTGTTTTTCTTACAAGATAATTTTTTGAGATAACTCTTTATTGCACACCAAAACATACAATTGAAGACGTGAGTGGATGAAGGTGATATGTCGCATATTCGGTTTTTTGCTTTTTTTTGCGTAGATGAATGTTATAAGTCGATACCAAATGACTACAGACCTTAGACCATAGATAGATATAAGGCATATTTAAGAAATAAAACGTTGCTAAAGGTGTTAAGTTCATTTCAGTTTCAAATAAAAGTAAAACTTTTATCTCGATTTACTCAGAATTGAAATTATGCGACTTATCACCTTCATCCACTCGTGTCTTCAATTATAAAAACAGACTATATTTACAATATTTTAAAGCTCAAAGCAATCTCTTCCAGGTAACCTAAATCAAAAACAAATTTGAATCAGGGTATGTAGGTGGTGCAGGAAAAAGGCAATGGAAAGATAAATACTCAAACTAATTTAACAAATAAATATACAAATATTATATTTAAACATTATTAAATAGTGTAAATTATTGCAAAAATCGTTCGAAAAATAATGTATAGGTATATGAATCATAAATAGCTATTAAATTATTGGCATAGTTATTTTTGTTAGCTTCGATTTTTCAATGCTTAATAAAAATTATTAATTGGTTCTGTAGCCTGTGGCATAAAAAGAGAAGAGATCGAACTAAATACACATATAGTAGTTTAAATATATATTAGGCTACTATAATTAATTATTAATGATGAAATAATCGAATAGTAAAGCAATTGGATTCTTTTTAATACAAAACTTAAAAATAAACTAAATTATAAATAGATTAATTAATATAAAGAATGTAGCAAATCGCTGCCAGAGGGAAGCGTGCCCAGAAGGCTGGCTGCATTGCCACGCTGTATGGCAATGCTGATTCGTTGGGCGAAATACGAACCAGCCTTCTGATCATGGGTGGTATCAAAGAGTTTCTTACAAATTTCTTTGAAGAAACCCTTTGCCGATGGACCCCACGGACCTAAAGTTTCAACTCCAAACGGCACAAATATGTAACCCCTTCCTAGGGTTCCATATTTGCGTCGTTTGAGATCTTCAGCTGTTGAAGCAGCGTTGCCAGCCCCTAACTTAGTCACTGGAAGATGAGATGCCGCCAGAGTGTCAACGCATGTCGCGTCCCACACAAGCGGCCTTCCCATCTTCCAAGGAATAAGTGACATCCCATCCGGTCTCTTGCCATCGTCGCGCACCAAGCCATTCGGTTCTAGGATGGCTGGTACGCCAACGCTGACAAGAGCTCGGCGGATGATGTCATTGAGGCTGGCATGGCGAGATCTTCGGCCAACACTATGTAGACATGATAGTCCGTGGTGTCCATATGAATCCACCATAGTTCCGCACTGGCAGCGGTGTGGTACACAACATGGAGCCCCCAAGCGAAGGCTCGCAGCTAACCGGAAAGCAGAGTTGTCCAATACTGTACCTGTATTAAATGAGGGGTGTGCCTGCAACCAATTAATGATGAAATAGATAAATTTGGATTTGTTAGATAATTAGAAAACGTCTTATAATATCGCAGACATAAGCCAAGTCTTACATGACATGACATTCTATTATATCACTTTGGTGGAGGTTGCTGCTAAGGTGTAAAACCTCCGTGTTACACACGTTATTATTAAGAATAGAAGAAATACATTTTTCAAAAATATACCTACTTGTTTACTCAAGCGATTTTAGGCTAGAAAGAGATTCTTACATTCATGTATGTATGCTGATTAGTGATTATGATCACGGTATATAGCGTGTATACTGTGTGTTCAGGTGATAAACATCAGTCAATATCTGAAGGGGTGTACGGAGGAATGCTAAGCGCGGTATACACGCGTCAAATTGATACGCGCCAACAAATATCTGTGTTACACCTATAAGCCCTGATACATATAATACATAGACAAGTCAACAAAGACATATCGTTTTGTGAAGGATTTTGTATAGAGTTGATTTTAATGTTACAGTCGACAATTATTCAATGAGGTACGCTTGACCTACATCGCCTGATTCAAATTTGTTACAAGCTTTTATTTAACTTGCAATGGATGTATGTGTGTAAGTTCGGGTGGAATCTTGCAAGTTAAATTTGACCAACTTCCCGGTGTCCGATTGAGCCGATATTTTGTATGCATATGTATATCGCGTGACAAAGCAATAATATGGTACCATAGTGCTGATCTGATGATGGAGTCGGAAGGTGATCATAGGAACTCCTCCACTAAACAAGATGGACCCGTCGTGTTTGGGCTCGTTTTACTTGTTTTGGCTAGCACTCTGCTGCTAAATGATACCCAGGATCTCAAAAGCTTGTATTTACAAAAAAAAATTATTTAAGTTGCCTGAAAGAGATCGCTTTAGCGATAGATAAGACCGCCTATTGTATTGCCTAGAAAATATTGTAAATATGGTCTGTTTTTGAAATTGTATGTTTTGGTGTGCAATAATGTGTCTCTCTCTCTCTTGATATGGTTCACTTATTTCTTACAGTTTTGATGAAGCAACCAAAGTAATAAATGTGAATATAAAATTAAATTATTCAATGTCATCGTTTCCTTATAAGCGTTTTTTATTCGCTAGAGTACACCAGACAGGCAGACGACCTGCCTGATGGAAAACGGTTGCCTTCGCCTATGGACGTTTGCAACACCAGAGGTGTCGCTAACGTGCTCCCGGCCTCGAAGAAATTTTATGACACCCTTTTTAAAAAACCCCATGTTGTAGCGCTGTGGGAAAACTACGGCTGGGAGATCATTCCAAACCCCACGGTGCGCAAGAGAAACGTTCTGGAAAGCCGTTGCGTACAAAAGTGAATCGGCTCAAGGAAGTGGGGATGAAAGCCCAGCCGAAGGCGTGCGGTGCGATGGTAAAAAGAAGACGAAGGTATAAAGCGTATAAAAAGTTTGTCTTACTGTCTATACATAGGCCGATATTTATAGTTACTAAAGGTGTTAAAAGTACTGCAATTTCTGCCTGAACAAGACAGTTGTATGCCTAAAGATAGTTCATTTTATGAATCCGTACCTTCAACTTCCAACTGTATTCGGAATCTCGACAGACGTCGGCAAAGTTTGCCGGTAGCTGTACCGCGTGTCAACCCTGTGATCACGCCAATAACCTACAGCTTCCAGCTTAAAATCTTTGGATTGAACAAAATTCAACTGTAGTTCAATAGAAATAAAGATCAAAGTGATATAAATAATAACTTTGTATTGTAAGAAATTGTCTCACTTTACAGGAATATTTCTAGAGGGTGACCCGTCAAAATGGACACTGGACAACGCTTTTTGTCTTATTATAAAATGCAAAATGTGTTATTTTCTGAATATGCATTTTAGAAATAACTAGGATTCAGGTTGCCAATTAGGTACCTATACAGGCAATGTAATTATAGATGTACAGATCTACACGCATAGTAGAATGTTCCAGAAATTATTTACATTTATAGGTATATACAAATTTAGGTTCCGTATGTTTTTGCCTGCACAACTCGAAAAGTAGTCGCTGTTATACATGATTTTATAAGTTACACTTGATGGAAAGCGGTCGCCATCGCCTGTGGACATTTGCAACACCAAAGGTGCTACAAATGCGCTGCTGCTCTCTTAAAGGAAACTGGAACCTGGTGACTAATGCCGGAACACAACTCAAGGTTGTTATGGCGACATACTTTAGACCAGGGGTGGTAGCCATCCAGTCGGGCAAATGTTCTACCACCTGGCTGTGGGTTGTTTTGTCGACTCTTACGACAGGCCGCCTGGCCGCAGGAAATTGTATTCTTTCTCCGTTCCTGCACGGATAAAGTAAATAAATGTATAGTACAGTAGGTATTAATCATTTGCTGAGGTAGTAGAGCATTTGCCCGTCTGGAAGGAAATCGCCTCTGGTTTAGAATAAGCCGCCATAACAACCTTGAGTTGTGTTCCGGAATTAGTGCCCACTTTTCAGTCCTCGTTTTAGGCCAGCAGCCCATTAGCAGCACCTCTGGTGTTGTAAATGTCTATAGACAACGGAAACTGCTTTTCATATGTGACCCGCCAGCCTCTCTACTTTTCTCCAAAAAACAAAAAAGTATGGTGGTATGTTTGCTTATTTTACATAGATCTTAATAGGTATACCTAGTACTTTGGTTACATTCCTGTATACGCCATATTCGGTGCATAACTAAAATAGCTTTCAAGAGAACGGCACGCTGGGCACGCGATCGCTGCAGATTCTGACGCCGACCGAACACAACCCTATATTATCATTACTGCAATATGATATTATGACGATAATCTACGTATAATAATAAGTAGAAAAATTGATATACATTAATATCCATTTGATCACATTTTGTATAAGCTTTTGAATCATTATTTTGAATTATAATAGATATAGCTATACGCTATTTTAAATATTCATTTGACAGTTAGTGTACGTAAAGTAACGTAAATACAAGCGCGATAGAAGTCAACGAGGATCAGAGCCGTCGACACGAGTTTGTTAATAAAAATAAAGTTGGACTGAGTAATAATAATTAACTTATCCTAATTAGGGGCTATAATATGTATTTTTCTTCCAAAGATTTCTTTTTCACGTTTCAAGTTAGTTTTTTATTGTACCGTTATTTTTATAGCCTTGACGCAATCTATTTGTCTCTTTTTGGCATACTTTCATAGTAAGAAAAATAAAATGAATAAGTAAAGAGTACTCATTTTGTTCAAATAACAGAGAAACTATAAATTGTACTTTTAACGATTAGGCAGTTTATTCCTGTGATAAAGGTTATAACTCATTTTCGTAATGTTTATTATAGTGAGTAATAAAGCGTTACCTATCAAAATACGATGTGAATACAATAATGAAGTAGTAATCCAAATAACGTTTTCCAAAACGAATTCACCAATTCCACTTGCGTCTTGCATCTGCGCCATTGCTGTTAAAGGATTACCGTAGGGTACAAAGCGATGGCATTTTGTACTTGCCCCATGTCCAGTGTTCCTCCTCCCTCCCCCTACCTTCGCCCGACCCTTAAGACCTTTGTACATTTGCATAGCTTTTGAGATTAGGTTTTTTTGCTTTTACTAAGTTCTTAAAGGATAAAGAAAAGTGAACCGGTGTCTAACAGATTTCTTTTCTGTCTTTCTAAAGCCTGATTTACATTTCAATTAGATAAGAAGTGAGTTATCACTGTTAAGACAGACGTTTAAGCCACTTATTATATAACTGCCATTGTTTTCAAAACGATCATAAACTTATTAGTTTTGCAAATTCTTAACTAATATAATTGTTGTTCTGTCATTGCCTATAATAAGTAGTTAAAACATCGCTCCGCTAATTTTGTTGACTACCCTCTTTTCTGTGAGGTGACGGCCAATGCATAGTAAGTAAGGGGCCGCCATTTTTGAACACTCACTGTCAACGTTCACTATATCGCGCCGTGCGCTCACCTGTTTTATTAAATTTAAATAATTATAATTACTGGTCCTGCCAATAACTTTCAAACACATAATCTTTGTACAGTGGTAGCTCTAAAGTGAAACATACATACACATTGAGTTCCCGAGTGCAACCTGAACCGGGTCAGGAGAGGGCTGATCTCAAGTTTGGTGGAGCTTCTGCTTTTATAGTGCAAGGATCTAGGTTATATCTCTCTTATACAGTCCATGTAAATCAAACCACATTCACTGTGGGCTATAAGCGCCCCACAATTGTAAATCAAGTTTTAAGTAAATTTCAATGAAATTTCTAACGACTTTCCTTAGAGTAAAGTAATAGTGATAATTTACATATAAAATAGCACCAAATTAAATATGTTATATTACAAGGCTGACAATTCTTTACATAAATCTTTGAAAATAACATCAATATAGGTAGATACCTACTTACTCATATTAAAATAATTAATAAGTGCATGTCGGAAACGCATTTAAAATCAACAAAATATCATTCTTTTTAAATTCTCAATTAAACGAATATATTTGTTTAAATTCAGCACTACCTTACTAAAAATAAAGTAATAGGTAATGTAATACGCCTACGTAGATATATTCAAATAAATTTCTGGGTGATTTGGTGTTCGATTCTCTCATGATAAAATGCAACAAAAAGATTTTCGGTCTTTCAAGATAACAGTGAATATAGAATACTTGGAAAAGAAGGCAACAAATTCCCACTGTTCTCGTGATATGTGGAGCTGGGGTCCCAGCCGCGCACTAAATCATCTCAATTCCATAACTCATACGCACCCGTGTATATTTATCATTTCTTTGTCCACCCTTGAGATTTATGGACTCAGTACACCGAGTGACATGACCCTGAGCTCCTTTGGGATATCGTGTTCAGATAATCAACTAGGAGTATATTTATGGCCTATCATGTTTTAGTATTTTTGCACCACTTATAAGTCAATTTACAACGACATAATGGACTACGTGGGTTTAAGGGTCCCGTGCAAGTGACTAACGTCTATTGCTTTTATCATTTGTCTAAGAAACCCCAAAACGCTTTTAATTAAAACTATCAAATCATTCAAAAAATATTTATACATTTTTTATGCTCTACCTTTTTTCCGATATTGTCACTTTCAGCAAATTCTATTAGTAGCTCACAACGCACAAAATTCTCCGTTTGCCTTTCTATCTAGCAACCGCGGTCGTTGTGGTCAAGGCGTCACTAATGACGTCATAATTTTTGATCGCACGGCGCTCACTACGATCCATGTCAAGAGTGGATGTCGAGTAACTGTTTCACTTGGGCTTATGATTGTAACGCCGTTAAGCAAGTGGAACGAGAAAAATCGCGGTCGTGAACGTGGTCGTTGTGAGTCTCTAATGGAACGTAGCCTTTATAGTTCAATAGTTAGAGGAAGACACCTTCTTGTTACAACTATAAAAGCGAGTATCTCACCACCTGTACTTATTAACTTGGAACTATTTTATCTGGAAAGATTAGTTCTTTTCGGGGAAAAGTATGGAATCAAAGACAGACGGACAGCCTTATGAAGATTTCATAATAAAAGTGCTATTGGACCCTAAAAAGTCTCTTAGTTGATTCGACTGTCAACTGCTCTATGGTAGACTAGAACGCGACCTAATTTATGTTTTCTCCTCCCAACATCGATCCCCATTGTTTCGCAAAACTTTTCTATTAATTAAAGCTATTAGAACATCCCGATTCTTGGTCCGTAATTTAATACTTTGTTGTTCGATTCTGGGTAGCTGATTAATTAGTAGGGCTGATATGAAAAGTACCTAAAGTCCAAGTTTGTTGGCTTTAATAAGCCAAGTTTTGTATACGTCTTTTTGAGTGAACGCTTTGATGAGACGAGGGTCTGTTTCAGCGTGATGGGAGTCTTTGTGTTTGTGTCCTATTGAAATGAGCAGATGTTGGGAAAGTTTTAGATTTAATGTATGAAAATTCGCTTGGTAAGTTTGAATATATGGTGTATGTAATTAAGGTTTATTCTATCTTCCATCTGTAATTCTCAATTGTTTAAACGTCAATTTCAAGGCATAAAACAAAGTCAAAAATCAATTATCTTTTACACAATTCCTTTCCATGATACGATAACTTATAGGTATTAGGTACCTACCATAAACATTCATATTTACAACATTTGTCTATATATGTGTAATATTTTATTAAATCACTAAGGTTAGACATATTAAATCTTGCACACGTATAGAACGTGTCTACTTAACTGTGATATAAAATTTGCGATCAATTATTTAATACAAGCTGTGCCCGCTATATTGTCCGCGTTCGATTTTCATTTGAAACATTCTTCATTAATGCTCCGCTTGGCGTGATGATATAATAATATAGCCTATAGCCTTCCTCGATAAATGGACTATATAGTTCCTGAGATTATCGCGTTCAATCAAACAAATAAACTCTTCAGCTTTATATTTTAGTATAAGATTCTCATAGAGAAATTATTATCTAAAAAATGTAACAATTGAAAGGGTGTTTATTATCTTCAGGTATCGATATGTAGGTATATGCGAATGATATAAATTCGGACAAAATTGCGGGCGACCACTAGTTCTTATGTGACACAGGGTAAATTCACAGATAACATGGTCGTTTGTGGGTAATATTATTAACACTCCCTTAAGATTGTCACCTTGTCATTTTATTTAAGATGTTAAGGTATTTAAATACCTACTTGTGATACAATTTTGTATCAAGTGTTATTGTATCGCTACACAATAAAAAATATTTTTTAATATCTTAAATAAATTTGTAATCTCTAATTTTTTATATGCCTTTACTTACTTTCTCCTTATTATATGCATGTATTTCCTACATAGTACTATTTCTTGTCTTTAATAAATTAAGTTTCTTGTCTTTGACAAATAAGTAAACTATATTTGGTAACTTCTAAATCCATTGAAACATGGAAGTAATCCTTCACTGGTTATCGCAGCGTGTGTCAAGCGTTGCCTGAAGATGTATCACGGGTGATACGGCGAGGGCCCACTGGGGCAAGAGAGCCGCGACCCGCATAAATCATACGCCCGCCCGGGGCGTCTGATCCTGTCTTAATATACTGAGAAAAAGTAACCCCGCCTTGTACCGGACAAGGAAATTCACTTAACACGTCCCTGGGATCTCGGACCTGCATTTTCCTGTGTGGTAAAGCTTCTTTATACACTAGATTAACTTTTGCTGGCGGCTTCACTCGCATATATTAAACTTAGTCAAAAAAAGTTAAAATATAGGAAGGTGAAAAGGGAGGCCTTTTTTCCGGCAGGGAGACAATAAAGGCTCCAACACTTTGAAAGTGACGGATTTTCATACAAACTTTCATCCCGTTAGGAGTTGTATTTCTAAAACCGCCGATACACGTGTAATTTTTTCGGCTATATTCGTCTGTCTCTGGAACTTTTTTCTGGATGAAAAGCACCACTTCGTCCTTTTCTATACCACTGGCAACGTGTATGTAAAATTTCATGACGATGTGTTACGTAGTTCATGCCAGCCATACACGTTACGGCCTACCTATGCAGGTTTTCCTGCGTAAAATCGACCACATCCTTAGCGTCTATGTGTACGGTCCAGGATACTGAAGCGGGCTGCAGTTCGTTCTATAATGGCATCGATTGAAGACGACGACGCTATGGCACTGTTAGTCTTTGTGTTAATTTAGAAAAATATGATATAAAACCAGATGCCTCAGACCTTAAAGATTTTACATATTTCTTCTTTTCCTTGCTAACATTCCTGCTTAAATTATTGATTTTACTCGCAACTTCTACTTTGTTCGCGTCTCGTTGAATTTCCCACAATTTTTTTTTATAAACATTTTATAAGCAGATTCTTTTTTGTCTCGAACGTGATACTTTTTATTTTCCAAAGACATGGATAAGTTCTATATGTTTCGATAAAATCTTTAAGTATTTTCTTAGTTAAATCTGGTGATGCCATTTCGCGTGCCGAATCACGCAGCCATACGAACAGAGATTAAAAAATGACTAGCGTAACCTGTGCAGGTGACCAGAGTACACGGACTCGCACACTGTACGTTGTCACTGAAAATAATTGATTTTTGATCTTGCGCCGGTTGCAAGCGCAGGTTCAAAAAATTGCTCAGGTCCATTCACACCCGCGTCGGTCGACCTGTGCAGACAGACCTCTCTACCGTAGCGTGTATGACCAGCATATGGCATGAAAACCTTACTGAGAAACAAACTTACATTCGTGATTATAATATTAGTTAGGATTACAATAAAAAAACATTGCATTTTTCTCTTTTTATTGCGTAGTTGACAAACAAGCGTATGGTCCAGCTCTTGAAAAGTGATTTCCATTGCCTATAGATGTTTGCAACTCCAGAAGCGAAGCTAACGCGTTGCCAGCCTTCAGCATGGGATATAGAGGTGGGGTGAGAAAGAGGGATCAAACCAGAGAAATGTGATAGAAGATATGTGGGAATGGTATACGGGAGAGAGAAGTGGGCCATCGGAACTCTAATTTATCGCACGAAACATATTTAGCACAAGGCTAACCGTTTTACGCTGATATTCTGAGTACGTGGTATCACACCGATCGTGCCGAGTCTAAAGGCTTTAGTCAAGATAGTGACTCTACCACGTTACGGCTACTTTTTTTTTCTATAAATATTATGACTGGGCTTATGTATTCTTATGTTTGTTTATTTTGGTTAACAATTAAGCATCATCTATTTATAGTATCAGATCATTAAAATTAACCTATATTTATGAGATTCATAGGCTATCGCCCTTAAATAATTTTCTATTGTATGTTCTTGTCACACTATATCTGAATGTAAAAAATGCAAGATTGACTTCCCCGCAATCCTTTGCTCAGAGGCGCGTCAAAGGTACGGCTAGAGGCGACAATAAATCAACCCTCGAGGAAATTGCCGACGACAGAGGGGGTGAGGCGACGTGCAGGCTGCGAGGGGGGATTAGCTTGTAGGTTCAGTGTTGCTATCTTCAATGCTGTAATATTTAAATAAATAAATATAAATGTTGAGGGTGATGATGTTTCTTGGTTATGTTGTGTCCGTTGAGCGGTGTACAGGGAATGAAAGACTACTTCTATCGTACACTTGGAATCACACACTCTACATGTCATTTATAAAGTCAATCAGAAGTATTTTTGTTTAGATGAGAGCAAGCAACAACAACAAGCAAAACTGAGTTTGTATAAGATCACGAATTTCATGTGCCCACGTTGAAGACATTTTAGACATGTGCCGAACTGTCCCGGCTGTCGTTCGGCTTTTGAAAGTGTTTTCGCGCTAAGAGAATGCGGGGGGAACGTTGATCGCGCGGTGTCATAGAAGGGCGCGCTTTTTTATATTTATGGCTTGGCAACTAGGCCTTTAAGCCAAGAAGGGCGCACTGTTTTGAATGCTACACAGATTAATATTATCTTCGCGCTTGCGTGCTGGTTTATAAGGTTGGTATTAATGACGCTAAATATGTTACTTTCATTAGATAACATTGATAATAGAATGGTTAACTGAAAAAAAAAATAGTTGAAATGTATAAAGGTGAAAGTGAAATAACATTGAATTAGTCAAGTTTATGTTCAAGTGGATCACTTTGCCTAATTCATCCAAATCGAATTGGTTCGTGTCTGCTCAATAGTTTTATTAATACAATTAAAAAAATTAATTACAATACCCTACGTGTACAATATAATAATGCATTCAGGGCGTTGTTGCGGCTCCCACCTTTCTGCAGTCCATCCGAGATGTTTGTGGCTGCATGGCCTTGACGTCATCTGGCGAAAGAAAACAGCCTCCCTGCTTTAGAGTGCGCGGGAGCAGCAACAGCATCCTGAACTTAATAGCCAATAAACACGGTAGTCCTCTGATGTTTGCACTCATGCCGTGGTCCAAATAGTTATTTACTGTAAACTAATACATATGTTTAAGCTCTACTAACGATAGTATTTGGATTTAATAAATAAAAATAATTAAGGAAGTGGTGAGTCACCGTCTGCCCATATCCATGTCTCCCCTTGCGACGGGCATACGCCATAGTATCGATATTCGCAGAACCCTAGTACCACTAGCAGTTCACTCCAATAGCCCGGTATTTTTTGTTCTCATTTCCCACAATAGTCCTACACTGGCCGGGGCTTGTCCTTGGTTTTTTTTTATTTGACTTGACTTTATGTTGTTGGTCCGAAGACCTCACAACTTTACCGGGGATTTTTGGGCGAGCGCCTTCGCAAGTGCGAAGGCGCTCGAGCCCGATTGTCCTTGGGTACATTACTATATGGTGTAGACACGGATAATCGCCTCCACGTGTTGGCCTTTCCATGGCACCACGTAAGCCCTCCAAAAGTCCAGGACATTCTTATGGCCAGTGGTCTCTAGAGCCATACATTATTATGTTACGAGCTACACAGGACTCTTATTAAAATGCTGTTGGAATTACTATAGAGTTTATTAGAACTGTACAAACACGTAAAAAACAGGCACAAACTGCACGATTCAATAACACGCCCAAGTCCATCACTATGTCGCTCCGAATGTACGTCTTACTCATATCGTAGTCGTCGTTTGACAGCCCCACCCCTCCGTTCGGGTATAGTTTTATACTAAACTGTACAATACATCAAAGGACCGCGTTCACTGAGTTAATCCTGCACACCTGGCAAACTTCGACGCAATGCAAATCTTTGCAAATTTCAAACATGAAGTGAACAAAAAACTCCGAATGAAAAAAGGTAATAAACTGCGTTTTTAAGACAGGCAGGTGTGCGCATTTCTTTGACGGCATGTAACAATAACAATAATTAAATATCTGGGTTTGGTTCTACGTTAGACGTTACGACGTTAGAAGATCAGTCAGGGGTTTTAGTGGGTACCCTTTACTACAGTGGCACAAAAGCACTTCACACGTGAGATGCTAATGCCACTCCGACCTGGCGAATCCCACACACGGGCCTCGATCTATCCCCCTCGCGCAGATTATGGTCCTCAAACGGATTTCCAATTTATAAAAAAACAACACCACTGCCAATCCTTGGCATTCTACACTACAATTATGATAATGAGTTCGCATTTATCTATCAATCAGTTTACATTAATCTTAGTCCGCTGGCAACACCGCTCCAGGGAGGCGATTTAATTAAATCTTGCGTCGAACTCCTGAGGCCTGCCGCTGGCCTAACGAACGGCCATTGTATTTAAATAATGTGTACGCAGACTTTTTGCCAGATCGCATCACGGCTCAATGGTTTCCACGCTAAACAAAATTAGACGGGATTTTCTAATCAAATAATTTAATACATGAATAGATACAGGTCCGTTGATGGAGGCTCCAAATAATATTTACATTTTCTTATTAACTAGGATTTGCCCGCGATTTTGACATATTTAGATTTGGCTTTGTTTTACAACCGGCCGCCTATAATACGGCCGGCGTAACTTGGCAAATGTGAACATAGGCTCTGCGAACTTTAGAGCATGTACACTCGTGTGATGAGTGGGCATACGACTCGTCAGTGAATACAATTGGTCGCCCTTCATCCCTGTATTTTTTCATTGCTTTGTACTAGTTGCTCACTGTATTTTCTACACGAGTTTACATGCGCTAAAGTTCGCAGAGCCTATGTTCACATTCGCCAAGTTACGCCGGCCGTATTATACCTGACTTTAACCCTTCTCGGGGCGGGAGAGTAGCCCAACTAACTAGGGCTGAAAGAAAAGAGAGAGAGTGCCTGCAATTTTGTCCATGTTGGATGGGTAGCATAAATAACAAAGTAATTTTACACAGAGAATTAATTAATCAGTGTAAATATTGTATATTGAATGCACGAGGCAAGCTACAGTCCGAGAGGAATGGCGACGAATTGTGAAGCTTGCCACCACCCCTGTCATGAAGACCACGACCACTCTGCCAAGAGTGTGACGACGGAGAAGAAGAAATATTGTACAGGAATCTGAATTCTTCGACTTAGCCACTTTAATTCGCCCCCAAGAACATTCCCGCGGGATTCCGGAAATATAAAGTATCGCATCACGTAAAAAAAGACTTAAGCTATCGTCTAAGTAATGTCGTATCAAAATCAGCTAATATTTATACAATCTAACTAGTTTGTACCATGCGGGAAATTCCCGCGAGATTCCCGGGACACAAAAATATTTAAAAAAGAATTTAAGCTATCGTTTTAGTGAAAATTGTGTAGGAAGAGGCTAATTTTTATGCACCCGAAAAACTTCAAACCCCCACCAGGAAAATTCCGGGGATAAAATATATCACACATTTTATTACATAAAAATGTCAATGGATTAGTGAAAAAAATCACAATACAATTCAAATTTTTAATGTGGTCATTTTGAACCATTCCCAGAAAAATTCCAGCGGGATTTCCACAATAAAAAAAGAGCAGGTTTTAAGCCTGAGAAGTTGCTGTCGATCAGAGAAAATTACATCAAAATTCGGCCTAGTAAATTTTACATCAATCCCGAACGAGCAGAAAAACTGAAAAACAGACAAGAAATCTAAAAAAATACACCGTGCTCTTCATCGTTTATATAGTAATTTTTTTCAGTTGTTTTTCTTTTTGAGGAACTTACAAATCTTTATATAAACAACTAGCTTCTGCCCGCGACGTCGTCCGCGTGGACATTTTTATTTTTTTTCATATAAAGTATCCTATGTTACTTCTAATACCTCCAAGAATATGTGTATAAGGTTTCATGATGATCGGTTGAGTAGTTTTCGCGTGAAAGCGTAACAAACAAACTTACATTCACATTTATAATATTAGTTAAGATGTACTCTTTGCTTTACCATTTGACTACAAACTCCTAATAATTAGAATAAAAATTAAAACACCATAAAACAAAAATAATTTTGCGGAAATATTTTCACCCGATGCAACATCTTTGAGCAAAGGGCGTACTAAGCACTCACTCACCTCAATTGCTCATATTTCATTTCGGGGGTACTAAATAAGGCTTTATTACGTAAATAATATCCCAAGAATATTCCCTGCTAATTAATATAAGGGGTTTGCCGAAACGGGGAATGTTTGGCATTCGGAGTGGCTCGTTAGGCATAATACTGAGCCAACAATTTTATATTTCTGTAAGATCTTGCTTGCTCTTTGAAGAGTATTTCGAGTTATAGAACTTTATTTCTCATTAAAAGTATAATGTTGGGGTTTCATCAGCGTTAGTGTTAAAGATTTAGGCAGTAGCCGAATGCGTCTTATTTAAAGTGTTAAAAAATAACGCCGATATACACCATATTTGACAATATTTTACATAATTAACAATGTTGCACCTTAAATAACGCATTAAACCCATCGCCATATTTGCGTGAAACGGCCTAAATCTTTCACACTAACGCAGACGAAGCCCGAACTTTACCATCACCAACTGTTTTAATAATAATAAGTCAGTAAAATTCAGTATATTGTTACATACCAACAAATAACGCGCACCTGGTTTATTGCCTCTCCCGCATTCGGAGTTCTTTTGTTTACTTCGTATTTAAAATTTTCAATTAAACAATAGCATATTGTTATTGTTTTTGACTTTGTTGGCCGTTCGCAAGAATAATTAACCAGGTGTGCAAATTACTGTTTCTCGGAAACCCCAGTTCAGGCGATCGATTTTTTGTACTAGGTATATAGTTAGTATAAAACAATGCCCAAACGGAGATGTGGGGTAGTCGAGCGAGGTTCACGATACAAGCAAGACATACATTCGATGAGCGATATAGTGACGCACTTTGCGCGTGTTATTGAATCGTGCAGTTTGTACTGGCAATGTTTAGTTATATTTGTACCTATGATATACGTGTTTGAATGGTCCGAATAAATTCTATAGTAATTCCAATTGCATTTTAATTCGAGTCCTGCGTATCTCGTAACAATATAATAATGAGATACAAGGTACAAAAACTATAAAAGCAAGTAGTTATCATTTATTTTTGTGTATTTTATTGCTAATTTTTACTTGATGTCTACTTTAGTAACAATTATTATAATTTTAATAACCAAGAAAATAATACCATGTGATAATTAAAAGAACACTTGATAGAAGAAGATAAACCAACCATTGCACTCCTATCATGTCGACTGTTCTTTCATAAATATTGTAGCATTATAACTAAAGATTTTTGCTGGAAATTGCACAGGACATCCTCGGTAAACTTTAAAAATAACTGCTTGCGTGGTGCTTGCAAATTTGGTATAGTTACATGCGCATTTAGTTATTTATCAGCGGATATTAGACTCGGATAATTGTTAAACTTAAAATAATATGGATAAATTCGCTTTGTTTATGATTCACTGACCCCATTACAGATAAAGTAGAATATTCTCAGACGGCAGAAAAAAAATAGTTCTCGTTCTAGACGTTATGGTCAGGTTTATTTCCTATTACATGTAGGTACACATCGCTTGTCATAGTGTTATTATTGTTAAGGAGAAGAACCGGAAAGAAACTCCCCAGCATCATGTCTAGCTAAAAATTGTTTTATCTTTTTCCTCTAGTTCAAATTCATTTTTTGTAAATTTTTTGAAGTGATAACTTCTTATGGGAGGGTAAACCGCTACGGTACGTAACGCGTTACGGCGCCAGTCTGTCTGGTTTCCATTTCTCTTACGTTAGACTAGTTTAAGCTATCATTTCTGTAGGGCGTCCCGAGACGCACACCGTCTTTTGTTTTTTATACAGAAATAGTATATACTTACATTATATTTTCTTAAATTGCCGGCCGAAACGTCGGAATAACCGAAATCAAATAAGTTACCGCGCTTAAAACCGTTAAAACGTAGTTTTATTAGTATATGCATATATTCACTTAAGTTTCTCCGCCACTGGTAACCACTTTCCATCAGATGGGGCGTCATCCTGCCTGATGAACACCAACAATAAAAAAAGATGTTCTAAAGCACCGTTGCGTAACTTTTAAGGTGTTTGAAAGTCATCGGTCTATCGACATATAGGGGTGTCCTATAAATTATGGAAGTACAGGGTGCTTGTCCTCGGCCCCACGGGCCATCCCTCACCATATCCTCCCATGAATTGTTGATGCGCACTCAAATCACAATAACAACACTACACTCAAAGGAAACACGGAATACAATATGGTGTACCTATTTACATATTAAACATACACAGGTATTTGATTTATATTTAACTAGGGTTTTCCCCGCGGCTTCGCCCACGGAAAGTTTTGGCAGATTCCTACCTGTATTCTATTTTACGAGTCAAATGGATTTCATACTATTTATTTCGAGAGCAAGCATTCACATAAAAAAAAAAAATAATTTCAGCCCATAAATGTCCCACTGCTGGGCTCGGGCCTCCCATTATAGGGGGAACGGACAGTATACCCGCCACGCTTGTCCAAGGCGGCTTGGCAGGTTTGACACATCGGTTATCTCGATGTGCAGGTTGCATCACGATGTTTTCCTTCACCGTTTTTAGCACGTGGTAATTGTAACAATATGCGCATTAGATCAGAAAACTGACTAAGAGGTGCATGCGTTCCGGTCAAGGATCGAACCCGCGCCCCATTGTTTGCATTAAATTTTTGGAAAATTCCGATTAGTTCCGCGAAGTCTATCGCTTTTTTGGGATAAAAAGTATCCTATGTCCATACATAGGATACATTTTAACCCAAAATTATATAATATGTAGTCTTCATACCGCGAATGGCCTCGGTATAAAGACTACATACTATATAATTAGCAATATCGTGACACGCAGAGCTACTTTCGAATTTGTAATATTTCTAGGGATTTTAGCGATCCGTAGCTACTTGAACAAAAAACGAAACAGTTGCGTTTTTGTCATGTCTGTATGTCTGTTTGTTTCTTTCTCTTTCTACGACGCTGCCTGCTGCACACTATGCTGTATAGTGAAATAGGAGGGTCAAATGCCGAAAGGTAATAAAATGTGTTTCTACAGGTATGCAGGTGTGAATTTGTCATTTGTCGGCGACTACGTCGTAACAATATATTGTGGAGATTTAAAACAAATAAAGTTGTCAAGTTAGCAAAATAAATTTTAAGTAGATAAGAAAAATTACAATATTATGATTTTGTTTCCAAGTTGCTATCTATTTAGGTAACAAAAGGTACCGTACAAGTCAGTAGGTAATAAATATAATCATAAGGTAAGTTTTGTTTGCATATTTCCTGATGACCGACCTTCATCGATCCGGTGTGGCCACAGACGCGCCACTTAATGAAATAGAAATTGGCGACCTCTCGAAGACAGGCTCCTAACCCTCACCCATCCCACTCCCACAAGGGGGGGACCTCGCCCAAGTGCCGTTAGAAAAGGACAAAATATATTTATACAAAGTCAAAGACGACCGACGAGTGGGATAGCTGTATTCATTATTAATATAATGTGGTCGCGGTTGTGTCCGTGCGTCTGTACGTGGTTACGTGTGTATGTGTGCGCCCACTTGCAATCGATATTTCATCTTTTCGATAAAGTAAGAGTACAAGGAGGTTTGACCATTCGATTTTTTATTTTTTTTTAACCTCTTGCGTGGTTACGCACGTGTAGTGCGGCCCACTTGCAATTCATATTTCGTTTTCGATAAAGTATAAAGACTGTTCGATATTTAGAAGCTTAATTTGAAATTAGAATACGTTCCATAGATTGAAACTGTTCTATTTTTTAACAATAGGCAATGAGCTCATAAATCACAGCCGCGCGTCACGCGTCATGGTGTTACCGAAAAAAGAACGTAAACATAACTACGATCGATGACGAACGCGTAACGTCTCGTGATGTGGTTGGTTTGCGGTTAAAACGGGCGTGGCTTGCGGTTACATTTACGACCTCCGATTGGCCGATAGGTTGACCTTTGTGGTTAGCTGTGCGGTTTCTAAGATTTTCACCCTTGGAAAAATAAATATAGGAAAATATATGCGCGGGGACAACTGTGATTGGTCGGTTGGTTATTGCGGTTAACCACGACTAGCTATTCGTTAGAAGAGAGATTGGTTGTAATTATATTATTAGATTGGGAGGTGTCATTTTAGGGTTGCTACAGATCATCTATATGTAACATATTCGAATAATATATTCCATTCCGAATTTAAATTCACAATATTATCTACCAATATATTCAAGGCATAATTATTGATATCGTATTATGCCAATCGTGTATGAACACCGAATATCTATCTATATCTACCACCATGAATATGTACGACTTTATTTAGGAGTATTTTAAAAACAACATAACAGATACCTTTTGTCTCTAGGCAATATAAAGACAAACCGACTATGTAGATAGAAGATAACTACCTACTTATACCCATAGATATATTTCATATTTTCGAAAAAGGAGCGCCCTCTAACGATCCCAACGCAAACTAACTAGCAAAGTATTTTTAAGAAAAGTCCTTCAAGTGCGAACCTTTTCGTTTCTTCGCCTTCTTAAGAAAGGGGACTTGGCCTAAAGAAGTTCACGGACTCACGCCGTGTCACGCTTACATAGAAACGTTTTCCCCCTCAATGAGGGTGTTCGTGAATGTCCCTCAACTCTAAAAGGTCTTAAGTGCAACTGTATCTGAGGAAACTTATGACATTTGTTTCCAGCAAAATATGAAGACACCCTTCAAAATCAAAACGTCTAAACGTGCTTGTACTGCGGCATATATACGACATTCTGTATTTGAATATGTTTGGAGGTTCAAGCAAAAATAGTTGACTTTCTGGAGTAGCGTTACTTCTAAAATATACTTTATGTCTATGATTTAAAGTTTAAAGTATTCCATGTACCGATCAAAATTACAACAAAAGTTCCGTACAGAATTTTTGCGATCTTTTCCTTTTAAATGTGTGAGTGTACTTGTAAGCATAGCAAGCTAAAAAGCGTGTGTGACAGCGGCGCTAGTTGGTTTCTAGTTTCAGAAAACTTATAAGAGATGGCGTTACCGGTTGTTGCGGTTTGATCTGAATGAAGATGTTCGAATTTCAAAAGGCAGAGTTGTCGCTTGGTAACTATGAGTGTATTTTAATGTGATTTTAATATTGTATTAGTTTTAATCAAAATATAATACTTCTTACTATTTTTTAATCGTTGTTGATATTGAAATATATATTTAATTTCGGCAGAATAATATAACCACTGGATAGTGTAGTATGTGAATATAAGCATATTTTTTAGAGTATAAAAAGGGTCATCTCAAGCAGATTGGGCTCCGGGGTGAGAATATCAGCTTACCCATTTTACTCCTTCAATTTTTATTTCAATTACATTAAAATATCTAGATTTTTATAAACGAGATAGTTTTTTTTTGCTTTCTTCTAAATACTAATTTATTTTATTCACAAAAAATAATAATTTATGTGTAAAACAACCGCTTCAATGGAATTGTCTCTATCACACGAAATATCGTCAAGGACGGTAGTGTTGCTATAAGCTTTAATTGAGACTTGGATTTTTTAAATTGTATATACATAGTCGTGTGGGGTGTCGTTAGTAAAATCACGACGAACATGACGATGTTTTTAATGACTTTTTTGTTGACTTCAATCGACTTGCGCCCCTTGTGCACCACACTATGCACCCCCGGGTGAGTCGGCCCTGAGTTTTGTTATATTGTTACATGCATACTATATATTGTTATTATGCTGCTTCTTCCTTAAGATAAGGAAGAAGTCTATTTTTGTATAAATATCTTAAATGTTCAAGAATTCCTTCGTTGGCATCAGTCTAAGAATTACACTCGGCGAGATTTTCTTCAAGATTATTCTAAGCTTGATATATTTATAGATACTTTACGCTGGCGAGATAGACAAATCTTACAGAACCATTAAGAAGACATTTCATTAAAAAGCGTTATAGTCATTATTATTATATAGGTTGAGTTTTGCCGGGAACTGAAAGGTGAAATTTTGCTGTGCAGTTTTATTTTTTAAAAATGAACATTATTTGTAGAATACAGAATTTGAGTATCTAATCATTTTGTGTTTTTGTGAAAAATGTAAACTCTGTAGTCAGATGTAACCTTTCGAGTAGTATCAACTCCGTTGATTGGCGTCAGTCGAACACCTACAGCTTGACTGAGCTTGGCTTTGAGTCTGGGACTCGTTCTCTAGCCATTATGCTGCCACGACTCTTAATATTAGGTATTAGTTTCATATTACGTATGTGGATATAAAAATATATAAAAAGTATTAGTTTATTTATTTACGTGCTGACGGTACTGCACCTAGTTATAGGACCGCTTGCATGAGGTTGCTTAAATTTATTTAAGAAACACAAAACGTATTTAACACCCTCAAATACAATTAGCGTCTTGCACAACGCAAAATTTGCCGCTAAATATGTTTAAAGAACTGTCAGTAGGTACTTACTTTTTATGTAAAACGTATTTAGGTAATTTAATATGATTAACTAATTTTATTTAAAGGCGATCGTTATGCAAGCGGTCCATAACGTCAGAATCAAACAGCGCGATCATTATTGTTTGAAAAATAAAATTATACCTATTATGATATTTTAAAAGCTAGATCTTCTTTTCTAAGTAACAATATTAGAATTTATTGTAGCATATGTCAGTGTCCCTATTTTCTCTGCATATCACAATACGAAACAGGATTGATATGGTACGTAGGTACAATAAATAAAATATAGTTTCAAAGGAGGGCATGGAAGGGGTGAGGCGTGAAGAGGGGCGAGGTGTGTTGGCAATTTTCTGGACTATTTATTCCGCTCTGGTCACATTAAGCGTCGCTATGTTTTATTGTAGGTACTATCCACCCTCATTAAGCGGCCCACTGTTTGTTTTGTGCAGTATTACGATTTAATTAATTATTATTATAGTAATTTTATATGTATGTTATAATTAATTAAATTTATTGTGCTTGCTAAAAAAATAATACACTTTTTACACAGTAGGAGATGAATGAATGAAAACCCTTTATCGTTCACCATAATTAAAACAATACCCGTTCATCATAAAAAGATGGAGGGAATCAAAACGTTACTTTTAATAAGGAGGAGCAAGAGGATTAAAAAGACATAGCACAAAAAAGATAGAGTCAATGAACATTACGGCGAAGGCAAATTAACTATTTAAATTCTCGCGATATTATCTGTATCCAGAAATTTTGAAGTCGATCGAGTTTCTTCAGTTATTCTTGTTTTAAGTCGGGATAACTGGTATCAGAGTAATCAAGTATGAGTATTAACATCGGGTCAGAGGTTGAACAAGCATAACTTTAGTATCAAAAGACATTTTGAAGCCTGATAAGCCAAGTTGACGCTGCAAAGAGTTTTTAGCTGAGATTAGTCAAGTAAGGCCTCCAAAACATTTCTCAGTCAGTAACCCCAAAAAAATGCAGTTTCGCTGATATCACCTTTCACACCATTACAGTCCATCCGAATTAATACACCGGTCTAATTTGGAGATAAGTCTGACATTACCAACTAATATTATAATTGTTGACCTATTAGCATTCATTGATATACCGCAAGCTTTACTCCATTAGGCTAATTTAGAGATCTCAGTGTGCGTTCGATTCGTAACCGGGGAGCATGAATACACAGGCAATTTTTCTAACCTAAGAGCGGTAACTTAGGATGACCACCACCGTGAAAAATGTGCCATACTCTTACTTTTAGTACCTTACCATAAATAAACTATTCGTATTGTAAGCATAAGAAAGGCTTGTCTCGAATAAAAATCATCTGTTAACGGCGGCGAAGATGCGAAGGGTTGAAATCAAGGCGGGGCGGTAATCAGCCGGCGACCGCGTAATGGCCCCCAGGGGCCACTGAGCAGTGCGTCTTCGTTCCAGGGCTACCACTTACTTATCGCTATTTTTCTACTAAAGCATAATAAGCATTGATATAACTAATTCAAAATAGTCCATATTTCCAAACTACTATGGATTTTGTCCGAAACCATTGTTTCTTGAAAATATTTTTTTAAGTTCTACCGTCTCGATCTTTTCAGGATTTTCTACTTGATACTTCGAAACGTGGATAGTGATGGAAACATTTTCTATGAGTTTAGATGCAAGTTTTTAGCCATCTATTAAAAAATTCACCAAAGAAACTTTTGTAATTCTTCATACAACTATGAAAATTAAAAAAAAAATCAACTTACGATTACACATGGCGGTCAGGTGCAATATCTTTGTTTGCGATTTTACAACGGAATATTAGAGTAAGTCTAAATTACATGGTTATTCTTCTAAATTTAATTCATACAGACAATCACTTCTGAGAAAAATGATTGATGTGCAAAGTCTGGTGGCAGACAGATAGACGTACATGACAATTTCATTATAACCCCATTTTCCAAATTTCAGAATAGGTACGAAACCCTAGCAATGTCGTATAATTATTTTTAAATTAGAGAAGTCATATTATGCATTCTTTACTAATAAAATCATTGTACAATCACAGTACTATTTTACTATTTGTATTTTAAACTAGTGAGCCCGGCAACATTGTCCTGAAAAAGTAAAAATCTCGTACCCGAATGCAGCGTCATCTACCAGATCCAACTGTGAACTTAAACTACCCCGGGACCACCAGAAACAAATACACAAAATTTCCTCAAAATCGGTCTAGCCGTTCTTGAGTTTTAGCCAAAGAAACAGCAATTGATAGATAGATAGATAGAAAACACTTTATTGTACACCATCACACAAAACACAGAAGAATTTATAGCTAATTAATATTTATATATAAGAAGATAGAGACTGTTAATTCAACGTTGGCAACGCTCCTAATGTTGCAAACATCCATAGGCGGCGGTGATTGTTTTCGTCAGTAGCTTTTGGTAATTAAAGAAGTTCGCAAATTTGAATTATACAAGACTCTTTTGTTTGAGTACCAACTCCTAACAAATTAGTTCTACTTGTGGTAGTGGCAGCCCTATGACGCAGTAATTCTTACAGGGGCTTAAGACAATGCCAATGTTTATTCTTTATCGCAGTCGTGGGAAATTTACGCTCAGGATCAGGGTTGGGTGATAATTAAAATTTTCCCATTCAAGACGCCACCGCGCTTTAGGTACTCCGAGCACACTACTTAATTAAAAGTAACAACCCTAATCAGTATTCATTTATGATCTCTTACAGAAAAGTATCATTTTATTCCCGAAAGTTGTGCCCACCATATCGTTTTATTGTATATTCACATACCTCACGGAGTTTTTGGCGGGAACTGAAAGATGTGCAGTTTTATGTTCTAAAATATGTAAAATTACTCTAAAATTAACAGTAGTGATAGGACACTGATACTTTTTGAGTAATAATTATGTTTTTTTGTGAGTAATGTGAACTGTATAGTCAAATGTGGCCTTTCGAGTTGTCACAAGAACTCCGTCGAATGGCGTCAATTGATAACCTACAGTTCAGCTGAGCTATACATAGGCTTAAGGAAATGAAGAAACTATATTGTAATCTAAGATCTGGTTTAAAGGCATAGCTGCTAAACCTTAAACCTAAATAATAATAAAAAAATAACTTGCCTCACCATAAGTATGTAAAATGAACTCTTTATATGGCTATTTTACACTAGGATATGCCTGCTCATCCACGCTTGACTTGAAATTCTCGCGGGATTACCGGAGTAAATAAAAGTAGTACTATAGCATTTAAAAAGAAATGTAAGCTATCGTTTTAATGAAAACTGGTACCGGAATAAGCTAATTTTTATGCACCCGAACAACTACAAACCGCTACCGGGAAAATTACCGCGGGATTCCCGAAATAAAAATATCACGCATTTTATTACACTGTATAGTAATAATAAAATCGAAAGCTAATGTGATTTTTTCACTGATCGATAACAAATTGATTGTAATAAAATATGTGATATTTTTATATTGGGAATCCTACTGGAATTTTCCCGGGAGCAGTTTGAAGTTTTTAGAATGCATAAAAATTAGCTTATTCCAACCCGGTTTCCACTAAAACGATAGAGATACTTATTTTTAAAATGTGGCGATACTTTGTGTCGAGGGAATCTCGCGCGAATTCCAAGTCAAGCGTAGACGAAGTCGCGGACATATCCTAGTTTTGAAATAAGGTAGAGAAAAATCGTGCATGTCTCATGGAAATGAAAATTGTAGGAAAGTACCTGATAGTAACTTTTTAAGAAATTACAGGAGATAAGAGTCTCTTTCATTACGATTTAGTAGTAATTGGAAAAATCGATACACCTGCAATTTTAAACATAAAACATTAAGGGCCGCTTGCATAACGATCGCCTTTAAATAAAATTAGTTAATCATATTGGATTGCCTAAATACGTTTTACACAAAACGTTCTTTAAACATATTTAGCGGCAAATTTTGCGTTATGCAACACGCTTATTGTATTTAAGGGCCGCTTGCATAAGGTTGCTTAAATTTATTTAAGAAACACAAAACGTAATTATCACCCTCAAATACAATTAGCATCGTGCACAACGCAAAAATTTCCCGCTAAATATGTTTAAAGAACTGTCAATACGTTTTGTGTAAAACGTATTTTGACATTTTAATATGTTTAACTAATTTGATTTAAAGGCGATCGTTATGCAAGCGACTCTAAGCGTGTTTAATACGTTTCGTGTTTCTTAAATAAATTAAGCAACATCATGCAAGCGGCCCTAAAATTTTAAACTACGAACGCCATTGATATTATTAAGGGCAGTCTACAAATAATTTCCTATTTAAATTTCGAACGGCATCATCGGATGAACTATCGGGACTAGCCACTAGAGCCTGTCGAACTGCAATCGTGGGGGCGTTCGTAATTTAAAACCGCACCGCTCCCGTGCGCCCCCTAGCGAAATTAAGTGCGAGGCGGTCGGTACGTGACACCGGCAAATGCGCCGTGCCTACCCGTGTGTACTCGCCTTAATTGTGAAGCTTCATTTGTACCGTGTCACCAGTTGTGAGTTCATGGTCTTTGAATGATAGTGTACTACGCTGTTTTGTCTATATGTTCGCCTAATTAAATTAGGTATAAACACAATTAGCCTATAAATATACCTATACTACCCTACAAACAAAAGTAACTTTAAATTTGCACTGTGAAGGTAGAATAAGCTTTTTTAAAAGGTTTTGAAATCCTGAATATCATGTAGCAGCAGAGTGCTAGCCAAGACAAGTAAAATGAGCCCAAACATGACGGGCCTATCTTGTTTAGTACAGGAGTTCCTATGGCCACCTTCCGACTCCATCATCAGATCAGATCCAAGATACCAATTATTGCATTGTCACGCGAAACAAACTTGCGTGCAAAATTTCAGCTCAATCGGAGACCGGGAAGTGGGTCAAATTTAACTTGCAATATTCCACCCAAACTTACATACATACATACATCCATTGCAAGTTAAATAAAAGCTTGTAATAAATACAATGTCCTACGGCTTCGGCCGGGCGGCCTGTCGTAAAGGGTAAAAAGTAACCCACAGGTGGTAGGATATTTGCCTGTCTGGATGGCTATCACCTCTGGTCTAGAGTATGCCTTCATAACAACCTTGATTTGTGTTCCGGCATTAGTGGCCAAGTTCCAGTATCCCTTTAGAGAGCGGCAGCACATTGGTAAACTCTTTTGGTGTTACAAATATTCATAGGTGATGGTAAGCGCTTTCTATCGTATCTACAAAAAAAAACTAAGTTAGGTATATCCTATTGAAATAAACGAGACAATTCGCGAGGACGACTGTTTATTACTCATTTACGTTAAAACTGGACAGATTTCGATAAGCATATAGGGCCGATTAAAAAAGGTTTATTAAATTAATTTAAGAAACACTAAACGTATTTAACACCCTTATATACAATTAGCGTCTTGCACAACGCAAATTTTGCCGCTAAATATGTTTAAAGAACTGTCATTCGATTTTGTGTAACACTTATTTAGGCCGTTTAATATGATTGACTAATTTTATTTAAAGGCGATCGTTATGCAAGCGGCCCTAAGAGAATGTAGTTTATTAAGTAGTAATTAACCAAAATTTTACGATACCCAAATATCAAGTAGAAACGCCGGCGCTATAAGTCATGTCATGATGTTCAGTGATGGGTAGATGTATGATTCGCGAATCCAAGGGAACACGCGACATCATCATGCGCACGACTCGAAGGCGGACGGAAACGTGAGGGCAGATGTCGATAACGGTTGTGTCCATATTGCGAATTTTCAAAAAAACGCGAGCGACCAACAGTTTCAATATAAGTCGATATAATAAAGTAATTTTCTTAGAAAATACAAACGGTTTATAATACATGTAATTAAAAGTTTAGAAAATACGAATAGAAATTCCTAGCCCGTACGAAAGAAGTGGTGGATATAGCTAGTACATATAAGAATAAGAAGATAATAATAATAGAGTAATGCCACATCTACATTAAAAAATTTAAAGGGGCCTCTATGCGTTGGTCTTCCTATGGCGAACAACTTTCCATGGATTGGGCCATCCTTATAGCCGGTGGTCTTCAAAGACATATATTTTTTTAGTAAATGCTACGTCTTACAGATACAACATTAAAAATTATAATCTAATCTAAAACACAAGACTAATAAGTAATTTAAATGTGACCAAAAATACTAAATTTAATTATTTATTTAGAATGTGTCCAATAACACTTTTCTTAATGTCTCTATTAAGGTTTTATTTATTGATATGTATTATGTACAATGTACACTCCACTTTACTTTCATCTTGATAGTTTGCAAACAATAAAAGGTTTGGTCCTTTTGAGCGAGCTGCAGCGTGTTTACTAATTGTGCAAGGGACGAGGTCAATTTTTTAAAGACATACATGATATCAGTTTCTTTATATCAGATACAAATTTCTATATACAATTAACATTACAACAGAAAACATATAAATTGAAAATTAAAATATCTAACAATTAATTACTTACTAGGATATTTCACCCACGTCATTATACCCCTGGGCGTTATCAGTCTCTAAAATCGAAAGTACATATATACCAAAAAGTGACTCAGCATAATAATGTATGAGGCTTACATAAAACAAGATACAGCATGTTAAACTTTTATATTTTGATAATTTCATTGTAAAATACAAAGCGATCTCCAAATACATATGTAGATACATCGTCTCAAAGACAAGCCACTTATTGTATTGAACCTCGAGTGTATGCGTAATTACGCCTTTCATACGAACCCTTTTAATTACAAAAGTCTTTGTGCTTTCCTTCGAAGACGCCAATTATTGTAATAAGCGAGCACGCATCGTTTGTTTCTCCGACTTCCCTTTGTAAATGGTTAGTCTTAAATGAATATTATTAGTGTTAGACACTGCATACTGCTTTTGTATAGACAATGATTTTTCAATTTTTGTGTGAGGGTGTTTCAGACAGCAAATAACAATCTGGATTCGTGTTAAAGTTATGCAGTTATATTATCTAGGTTCATTATACGCACCGCAAAGGAGTGGAATTCATTGCCTGAGTCTGTTTTACCGATACTTATAACCTGGGTGTTTGCAAGTCCCGTGTGAATAGGTACCTTCTAGGTAATCGAAATGTGTGCTGGGACACATAGTAAAATTGGAACTTCAACAGACAAGTGGAAGGTTTTCAAATTGCACAAGTAGGGTAAAAGCCGGATAGTTGCCCAACTTTTCGAAAACGCTTTATATTTTTTAAATATGAACTTGCTGAAAATTATTCAGTATGTATTTCACAACATAGGTCTTTTATCTTCTATAAAAGCCTATTTTTGTATACATAATTAACAATGGTTTTGAATAAATACCGTTTTATTTCACCTCTCAGAAGAGGGATAGTTGCCTACTATGGCGGATAGTAGCCTAGCGTGGAAAATGCTTCAGGGGATACTTGCCTCGTGCGGGGATAGTAACGTCGGTATGATTTTTATTTTGGATAGCAAGAAATTTATATCAATTACCTAGAGTAATCTTTATTATTTATTTAACAGTCTTTTTTAATTTACTGAGATCTTTTATTAAATACTATTCAGCTTCAATATATGAGCTACCACTCTTTTTCATTCTCAAAGCCAAGAACAGGATATTTTCCTAGAAAAGACAAAAGATACAATAAGGTCAGATAAAGAGGTAGGTATGTAGGTAGAATTTTGTATTTATACTGCTAGGTATACACCTTTAAACCAAAAATATACATTGAAATAGCAATTGCTGGTTACTCTTTTCATAGCGTCTTCTTAAGGTTCGAGAGGATGTTCCGTATATTCGAGAAATTTCAATGATACGTTTTTTGTCTCAATTCTTCCAAAGCAAGTGCTAAGATATCTGTCCAGTGGATGTTGTGTTGCACCACTCCTGGTTTTCGCATATATTTTCGAGGCATTTTGCTAACCTAGAATAAATAGGTACATAAAACAGTGAAGTAGATATTTATTTATTTACAACAAGTTAGAGCTTTGACTCTATATTCGAAAAAACAGCAAAAAAACAAAAATCCGTCTTTGCTTCTTAAGAAATTTTTAGTCACTTTTTAGTCACTCTAGGGACAACTATCCGTGACAGCAAGTAGGGCGACTATCCTTTTTGATGCGGATACTTGCCCTTTTCATTTGCGAAATAAATAAAAATTATTTAGCAATAAAACATAATAAACAATGTAATTTAAACTCTAATGCATGCAAAGAAACAAAACGTTGTCTGAAACCACGATCAGTAATAAAAATATTCAATAAAAATTACTTACCAATATAATTATAACGCCTGTCAAAGTATTGCCGCGGAAGATTTTTGCTCACACGGACAAAACATATTTGGCTATTCCGATGGCTTACACGGCATTGAGGCCTATGGGGTGGTCACTACTTATCGAAGTAAAGCGCCAACACAACTTATAATCTTAACATGGTTTATTAAAGACCGGGGCATGTATCCGACCGAGGCAAGTATCCGGCTTTTACCCTACATTAACATTCTACCCGTAAAACCTCAAGTTAAAATTTCGTTTCGTTTTTCCACTTGTCCGTTGAAGTCTCACTTCTCCTATGTGTCCCAGCACACATTTCGATTTTTCGCAGGTTAACTGCAAATTATTATTTGGTTAGGTTAGTTACATTTTAATTAATGCGTTTTTTATTTAAACACATTTTATTTTATCAAACAAAAAAACTGAATTCGATCCGGAACCAATAAAAGAAAGATAGTCTACTCTAAGATCATGTCACCTCTCACCAAGTCTACTCTCAAATTATGCCTCCTTTCAGCACGGCAGTAACGCTTTTCGTGATGGAAATAATCCTAACCCGTTTGTATAAAAGTTTCACTTCAAAAATCAGTATCATATTTGCTTGTGTTACGTAGTCGTACATCTTATACGAGAGCAGTTTGCTCTTTATTCCAATATATAGGTACCATGGAAACCATAATAGTGAGCGAATATTTTCAGTACAGTATAAAACAGGCGATGAGAGAGTGAGGCCATAGCGCTGTTGCGAGTTTAATGCTAAAAATCAATAATTAAGCGACATATATGTAATTAATAGTGTCCTGCGTATGGTACATATGCACGTCTGTATACATACATATTATAGCGAGGCTAAAAAGCCCGTCGCCACCGCTCGTTGCATTATGAAAATGATGGCATGATAAGCCGCTATGTCATACCGGTTTATTTGATTTAAATATATTGATTGTTTATTATTGTCCTATGAAATATTTACGTATTAAATCAATACATACTATGAATTTGGTGGGATGTTGAATAGAATATTATTTATTGCATAAACTGTCACATACATATAATTTAAAGAAGATATGTTGTTTTCTTGTAGGAACGACAGTTAGTCCTTTCGAACGTGCAATACAGGCAGTTTATAATATTTCCAGGCTATTTAATAATATTATTATTCATCATTAAATTTTTCTGTCATTTTTCACAAAAATAACAAGAAAAACACATTATTAAAAATACTTAAATAAATCTAACATTAGTTAACTAGTCACTAAAAAGAAATCAATTGTCTAAACAAATACATCATTATAAGTCATACTTTATTTATCTGTTGAGTTTGTACAATGGATTTAAAAATAAGAAAATAGGCCTAATTTAGTCCAACAGATTCTAAACGCAATTTTTAAAATTGTGTCTTTCTGTCTTTTAGAGCATTACGTGAAAACTGCTGAACGGAGTTAAATGAAACTTAACACTTATAATACTTTTTATCATTCCCTTATTCCCTTAGTCGCGTGTTGTTCTATAGCCCTGCAGCCTGGCAATTCACTAGCATCATGGCTACGCGAACGAAGTGTCGCTCGCATATCTAGTACTCTAATAAAATTAAGCGTTGCCTGTGAATTCATAATAAATTTTGAAAATTCATATACCTCGATTCTAGCAATCGATAACTAATTTTATTTGTGACTTTCTTTTTATGATTTCTCCTAGCCAAGATAAAATTTAAAGATGATGTCTTTCATATTATAATAGAAAAATATAATCTCACTATCTCAACTCATTATATTTCTTTGGCCTAAAAGTTCCTCTCCTTTAGCTTCATAGAAACTGCTCCTAACCTCGTGTAAGAAGGTACGCCTAATCATAAATTAGGAACTGTCTTAATTTTCTCTCTCAGTCTATTAGAATATTTGTTTCTAATCGACACCGAAACGGCTTAACGGTTTTTAATGAAAATTATACGCATAATATTGCGGTTACCATCGCATGTGGACATTTGCAACTTCAAAGGTATTATCAGGAATGTAATGCCAATTTTTTTGACATATTTTACGCGATTCGACAGCTCGATGGACTGACGACTTATGCAAGGTTGCCGGTAGGCGCCGGCTATGGAAATCGGAGGACTGGGATGAGTGGCGCTGTCTTGGGGAGGTCTACGTCCAGCAGTGGACTGCAAATGGCTGACGACGACTCGATTCCGAAGGTATTGTTATACCGACAAAGAAATGCGCACACCTGCCTGTCGTAAAGCCCAGTTTACTAACCCATTTAGGGATTCTTTTGTTTACTTTGTGTTTAGAATTTGTAATTAAGGAAAACATCGTATTGTTACCGTACTTGTTTTATGGCCGTCATTAGTTCGAACTAATCTTTGTTGTTATTGCATTGCGTCGAAGCTTGCCAGGTGTGCGGATTAACTCAATGAACGCGGTCCTTTGTTATATTATACAGTTTAGTATAAAACAATGCCCAACGGAGGGATAGGGCAGTCAAGCGAGGATAACGATACGAGTAAGACGTACATTCGATTATTGATATAGTGACGGACTTTGGCGTGTTATTGAATCGTGCAGTTTATACTAGTAGTGTCTAATTATATTTGTATCTGTTTTATACGTGTTTGTACTGTTCTAATAAACTCTATGGTAATTCCAACGGCATTTTAATTCGAGTCCTGTGTAGCTCGTAACAATATGATGAATGTTACCTAGGTGCAAGTCCCGCACGAACGAAATGACGACACAGCTAGTTATCTATTACTAAACATATCATTGACTAATATTTAAGTATATAAAATAATTATATGAGATATTTTGCGTTATCTGGCACCACACAGTGCGTGCGGTAGTTTTCGCTTGGCGAAGCGCAAAGTTATTGATTGTTGTAATTAATTGTAAACATCGAACCGATAAATTCATTATCAATTTTGTACAATGAGCTCGTTAATTTTGGATATTTCAGTTAATATTAATTTTGCATTAGTATAAACTCCTATCAGAATAGATATACATGGTTTACGGGTTCGTTTAACCTCGTGGCCGAGCCTAACACACTAGGGGAAATAAAATCTCACCGCCCCGTTGGCTCGGTCATGTGGAACGAAGGGGCGACGTCCGGTCGGTCGCTTCAAGTACTGCTTGAGAGACAGAGTGGAGGCTGACCTGTGTGAGCTTCAAGCCCTTAACTGGCAAGAAATCGCACAGGACAGGAACAGGTGGCGTGTTCTCGTTTCGGAGGCCAAGACACATTTTGGGTCGCTGAGCCAACGGAGTTAGTTAGTTACGGGCTCATTTAAGTGAAGTTAGAAATAAGTTTATCATATTGTTACACGCCGACAAAGTGAACACCTGCAGTTTATTACCTTTCCTGCGTTTGGAAGTCTTTTGTTTACGTTGTGTTTGAAATTTGTAATTAAGAAAAACATCATATTCTTACTGTACTCGTTTATGGCCGCAGGTGTGCAGATTACGTTTTCTTTGAAAATTCTGTCCATGCGGTCGATTGTTGTATTGTATAGTTTAGTATAAAACAATGCCCGAACGGAGGGCTGAGGCAGTCAAGCGATGATTACGATACGATCAAGACGTGTACATTCGATAAGTTATATAGTGATGGACTTTGCGCATATGATTGAATCGTGCAGTTTGTACTGGTTGTGTCCAGTTATAATTGTACCTGTCTTATACGTGTTTGTATAGTTCTAATAAATTATGTAGTAATTCCACCGGCATTTTAATTCGAGTCACGCAGTCGTAACAATATTATGACAATGAATTAATATGTCACATGTCCTAATTTTAAATTATTCTAGGTATAGGTATGCTAATTCGCCATTAAATTAGTCCATATTTTAAATCGGTCTGGCATCGATTTTTCCATCTGTACCCTGCCGTGGGTGTCAGTGCATATATTATCCACATTGATAAAGTGACAATGATTTTGAGTACGCGTTTTATTATTATTTTTAAATGTCAGCTTTAATCTCAAAATCGATTTTTGTTTAATTTCATAAATTATTAATGAGCTGTTCGAAAAATAAAAAAAACATTCCTAGGGTTCGCATTATCATTTTGGTGAAAACGAAATGTTTGTCAAATCGTTGTCGGTTTGTCTGATTGTATTAATTTTCACTATAATTTTTCTCAGAAACTTTTCTTTCCATTTGTCCAACAATTGTTTTCTGTACATAGTCGTGTGGTATCGTTGGCCAGATTTTGAAAAATCATTATTTACAGGCAGACGTCCCACTTGAAAGCGGTTTCCATCGCCTATAGACATTTGTAACACCAAAGGTGCTACAAATGCGCCGCAGCTCACTCAAGGGAGACGAACTTGGTCACTAATGCCGGAACACCACAACTCCAGGTTGTTATGAAGGCATCCTCTAGACCAGTGGTAGCCGCCATCCAGTCGAGTAAATACCACATGGCTGTTGATTGTTTTGTCGCCTCTTACGACAGGCCGCGCGGCCGCAGGAAGTTGTATTCTTTCTCCGTTCCTCCACAAATCATATCGATGCTCCTTAAAACAAAACAAAAAATATTTAAGGGGAAAGGAGGCGAGGTCCGGAAGTCGTCAAAACTGTTCCCCCCCCCCTCCTCTTCTAAATTTTATAATATGCGGCGGAAAATTCTGAAATAAATCAACGTAATACAGTTAAGAAAATAAATTTAAAAAATATTTTGAACAATATCCATTGAGTACTTCTTTATCGTAGCTAAATAATGTAAACAGTTGACTTTTTCATCACTACGAATCCCTACTCTCCATAAAAAGAACCGATTAATTTACTTCTAGGTATTAAATTAAAATTTTAATTCAATTCTTGGTCCGCCTTGCGGTCTTGGCGATGGTCGCTCTTGTATAATTTCTTGCATATGTCTTCTTTCTTGCCGTGTACCTTTAATTGTAATTATTGTACTGATAATGTAATTTTATACTTACAATATAAAATATAGCCATGGTTTCCTGATTTAAAGGTGTATATAATACTAGCTATCCCGGCAGACGTTGTCCTGCCCTGAATAAATAAAATTTAGAACCCGATTACAGCGCCATCTACAGGGTCCATTGAGATGTAAGCTATACTATCTTTTAAGTTGGATCAAACTGCACACGGTGTGCAAATTTGATTGAAATCGGTTCAGTAGTTTTGGAGTTTATTGGCAACATACATCGTGACACAAGATTTTTATATATGTAGATTACAAAATTCGAAACATGTTGTGTTTTAGATTGAAGCTATTTAAAAAAACAACTGGTATACACTATATAAATAAAGGAGAACACGATGAATTTTATGTTTAGATATCTCGTTTGTCGGCTTGTCTTTTTGTTCGGGATTCATGTAAAAACTACTGGCCGATTTCGGTTCGGTTTTCGCTAATTTTTAGATTTAAAATCTGCGCTGCTTTTCATCCTGGGAATCCCGCGGGAATTTGTATGGGATTAATTTAAAATGGCCCAATTGAAAAAAAAACGAATTACCATGCGATTTTTTTACTGATCGACCGTCAAGCGTGTACGAAGTCGCGAGCATATGCGAGTAATTAAATAAATTAAAATGGACAAATCCAAATAATACCGCGTATTATGTGTCACCTAGCAATCGCTGTGCGCCGTCCATCGTATCGCATTGGCGCAAATTAATGAGGGCGAGATATTTATTTCAGAGTTTCACTCGGCCGCTGCCAAAATATCAACTCCTATAGTATTTGTACAGAGACAGGTAAATGCGAAATGAATTCCATTTGAAATAATGTTTTATAACTGCATACATGTACTTTTGGATAGAGGTTAATATCCATCTATCTAATATTATAAATATGAAAGTATCTCTGTCTGGTACGATTTCATGATTGAACTATGAAATCGTTTTTGTTGAAATTTGGTAGGTATATTGATATATACATTTCAATATCGACAATGGACTTAAAATATTTTTTATTTCAGAAAATAATATAATTTAAATAAATGAAACGGAATACCTTGTCGGAAATCGATCCTCGAACTTCTACGCACCGCTCGGTGAACAGCTAGTTGTGCAAGTTCAATGGCCAAACAACCCGTATCTCATTTCAATCACGTCGATTTGAACCCTCATAAGTGACCTGGCCTAGTGAAGAAAAACATATCGCTAAAACCTACCCATCGAGATAAAAATGATTAAAATCAATTCACGTTACAAAAAAGTAACGGTATATTACCACAGATTAATAAATAGTTATTACGTAAATATTACTCCTCTAAAACATTTTATTTAGCTCAAGCTTGTTGTTTAAGAGCTATATTATCATTATTATAAAAACAGCCAGTGAACTGCAATAATCCGTGCAGAAATGGAGAAAGGATATCTACAATTTACTGCGGCCGGGCGGCCTGTCGTAAAAGGCGACAAAACAACCCACAGCCAGGTGGTAGGGCATTTGCCCGACTGGATGGCTACCACCCCTGGTCTAGAGTATAACTCCACAACACCTCTGATTTGTATTACTGACCAAGTTCCAGTCTGCCTTAAGAGAGCAGCGGCGCATTTGTAGCACCTTTGATGTTGCAAATGTCCATAGGCGACGGTAACCGCTTTCCATCAAGAAGGCCGTCTGCCTGTCTAGTGAACTCCTGGAATAAAAAAAAGAACTAGTAACGACAGCAAGATGATTTATCCAAAACGTATTTCATTTCCTGTATTGTTTGAATTTTATAACATTAAATAGCAGGGTATGTAAAACCAAAAGACTGGAATCAGTTCGTAAATTTTATTAAATTAACTTCGCCACACAGTCATGTAGCTAACAGAAATAATTATAACGACATAAGTAAATTACAAATCGGTTGCTATGCAAGTTAATTATTTATTTTGCAAACAAATATAACGGGAACATTCAAGTGTATTGCACAAAATTATTTAATAAAGTTATAACTGTATTAGTAAAACCTAAAGATTATTATAGACCAGTAATTAAAAAATAAACAGTGAACAACTGTCAAAACATTTCAAAGGAGTTTCACTTAATGATAAATTGCACATTTATTTTTCTAGTTATCAATTTTTTAAATTCCATGACAACCATAAAAGTACAGTTGATAAAGTTTGATGCCATTGTAAAGTGCAAATACATAGTTTCAGTTCATAATAGTGAATCGTGGTGATCCACCCCTTATTCATAACAGGTATACGAGGTTTATCACATCCTAGCATAGATAAACCTAGCATAACTGTTATTAATAATGGGTTACTGACCAAAATTAAGCTCCGCATAGACAATTTTTCAGGCCTAACTACATATATAATTATGTGTTTATATAATAATATTATTAAATTAACCACTTGTTGACGACGATGAAAATCATTTTACTGATGTTCTTACGACCCATATTTCTCTCCCTACAAGAAACCTTTCGAACAAGAATAGAGTTGTTCATTGAAATAACAGTTAAATTATGGCATTTTAAGGGCTGACGTAAACATTTCTTATCCCAATTAAGTTTTTTTTTCCAATTACGGTCTTATTCATATTGGCTTAGAGTAAGTCTTTTGGAACCATAAAGAAGCCTTCAAATTTAATCTAAATCAAAATAAAGAGGCCGATAATACTTACTTAATGTGTATGTTGTTATGATAAACATGTCCTGTAACTGAAGGAAAACAATGATCTGGAAAGAACTTCCCACCGAGGTTTTCTCTCTATGACACGGAGTCGTTTAAGAAGGACGTTATAAAATTTCTTAGAGGCTGGCAATGCGTTGGCAGCGACCCTGGTGTTGCAAATGTTCGTAGGCGACGGTAACCACCTTCAATCAATGGGCTGTCCGCTTGTTTGCCCTCATCAGCCAATAAAAAAATAATTGCGAGAACCTGCAGATCAATATAAGTGATATGTGAAATCCACCAATACGATTTGAACTAAAATGGTTAGTATATCGCCCTTTCCTCGGAAATTGGGAGATGCCTGCTGCAAGCCCAAAAATGATATCATATTATATTATATGACATCAATTGGTTTATGATTCAGTTTATTTGAGAAATGTAATTATTTTTTATCCGTGCAGGAACGGAGAAAGAATACAATTTCCTGCGGCCGGGAGGCCTGTTGTAAGAGGAGACAAAAGAACCCACAGCCAGGTGGTAGGATATTTGCCCGACTGGATGGCTACCCCACCCCTGGTCTAAAGTATGTCGCCATACAACCTTTTGTTGTGTTCCGGCATTAGTGACCAGGTTTCAGTCTCCCTTAAGAGAGCAGCAGCGCATTTGTATAGCACCTTTGGTGTTGCAAATGATTATAGGCGACGGTAACCGCTTTCCATCAAGTGGGTCGTCTACCTGTCTACTGAACTCCTGCAATAAAAAAATGCAAAAACTAAGCAGCTATATTCATGTAAGATTTAGATTTATGTATGTATATTTGCAATAGCTAATGTATGCTCGGGTATGATTTTATTGAATTAAAAAATATAATCATCAATTTTCAACAAATTTTAAAAGGCTTTTAAGTTATAATGTTCAATTTAAAATAAAATAAATTTAAGATTATAATTTGTACTAAAATAATAATATTCATAAGTCAATTCAGAACATAAGATCAAAAAAAAACATTTATACATTTTATCTACACTTGGACAATTTTTTACATGATCAACAAATAATTTCTCTTATGACTAATTCAGTATACATCTACTCAACTTTATAATTGCACATCTATTGCACTTTACAAGATGCATTTACAACAACTTATTCATATATTTTTATATACAATTCCATATTTTCCAAAAGAAAATTTAAATTACACAATCCATCTAGTCTACTAACTAAAAACTTCGATGTTTGCCATCGCATTATGAAACTTACCGCAAAAATCGTATAATATTTCGGACGGTAATCATTCATAACAGAAAAATAATCGATTCTCGGCTAACCGATTAATTTATATTCGTATTCATTTCAGAACAATAAAGCTATAGAAACCGTGCTAAAGCAAAAACTGAGTACCATCTCTCTTATTCACATAAAGTAATAGAATTTGCACAAGTGCAAGTGAAACAGTAACATGTTCTAGGCCTCTGTGTTTCAAACAAGCATAAATTCAAGTAGATATGTTCGATTCTAAAAAAAAATGTTTTCATAATGTTATTAAACTAAAAATACTTACTGTCCATGATTTTTGTAAAGTAAGACCAGCTTATTATGGGTATCATTCGTTTAAATCACTCTCTTACTTTAAACGATGGAAACCTTTTAAATAACAAATGTACAACTGTATTTGCAAATGAAAAACTGCATTTATATAGCTGCTCGCTCCAGCCTTTTGTACATCTTCTGTCTAACGTTCATATTTTGGATAACATGTAAGGAACTGTAGAGATTTGTGGCAGTATTAATTCCTGGTATATCATTATTGCGACGGTAACAATATTTTCTGTATGGTACTCCATTAATCCTTTGAAAAGTAACTGTATAAGAACTTCTATATGTATTTAAATAAAGAGCTTGAGATAGATAAATAATTATGATTAAATTTTTTTTATAGCTAAAAATGATGCTGTGGACTTTCTTGGCGCTTCTTCTCCTATAAACAGAGATAAGATATTGCGAAGAGGTGTACATAGAATGCCTTAAATTTTTCATTTACATTATGTCCTTCAAAAAGTGTTCAGTGGAACTTATTTTGAATAAAAATTTTAATGAATTTGAAATTTGAATTTGTGCGACTCTGTGTCTCTTTCCAACATAATTTCAACGCCATAAGTAATAAAAGTTCGGGTATACATATATATGCACTTTGTTACTTTAATACGGTTTCTATTGCTTTTGTTACTGATCGGTATTTATGTTCAAAATCAAAATAATTCGTTGCGTTAACAATTTAATTTTATTTCATCGATAAATCTAATCTGACAACCTCTTTCTTCTATGTTCGGCGAAAGAATGTTAAACCATATTTCGCCACTGCACGCTCGTAATATTAAAATATAAAATTTTATTGACACGCTATAGGCTATAACTTATCTGTGGTATCGGCATGAGTCGTAGAGGAAGAATTGTATAGAGAAGCTATACGTATAGTACCAAAAATAGCTAGAATATTACAATTCACCATGTTTATTACTTTTTCCAAAACATTAATTTAAGTTCTATTTTCAATGGGACTTCATTTTTGATTTCAAATATTGAAGTAAATCTTCAACCTATCACCGTTAATAATCATGACATAACCAAAATCAATTTTTCTATCCGTTCGTCCTATTTTCGGAATTATTCCTTCCATGCTACCATCTCTATATAATACTCCCGCTACGACACGACTATAATAATATCATCACAACAGCGTCTCTCACGTAAAAAGTTTAAAGAAAGAAGTGTCACACTGATTTTAGTAAGGTCGCCACACTGTGTTACTGTCAGGTTGGGGATTGCCACGTTGGCCGAGGCTATTCACTCTACCATCTTCTCCTCTAGCCGCCGCTGCTGCACAAGAATTACCTCCCCCTAACAACAATTCTTGCCCATGATTTCCGTGTTGCCTGTGGTTGTTAGTAGTTGAAGATATCTGATCCATCATCGTCTGCAGCTCATTATGATGATTCTGCGTCGAATGAATTGTATTCGAATGCAATGGATGAAAGTTGTGCGTTTGATTTGCAGCCGTATATAATTGACTATATAACAAACTTGCTGGCAGCACTGGGTAGAGCGAATTGTTGCAATTACTGCTCCCGTACGTCGAGTTTTGAGATCCCATTAGTGAGGGGAAGTTAGAACTGTTTGAATGGTTGTGACTGATGTTCGTGGTGTTAGAAGTTAATAGATCGTCCTGCACTGGGGATTCTGGTTGTGAACTGTTATCGCTTAGAGATCGAGGGCCTGTTGACAAACTGTAGTCGGTGTTGTTGTTATATCTCGGGAGAAGCGTGCCGTGGTGCGACGGTGAAGAGCCGACTAAACCCGAAAGCTGCTGGTCTAAATCCACACCCGTTGTATCCGGTAAAACTGTTGAATAAAAAGGTACTTAATACAGACGAAACACAATAATAATTCTTTTCATTTAACCTCTGATCAACTAGAGGCGAATCCTGCGCGAAACTTGGAGTTGTTTGGGACGATACTGATAATATGGATGTATTCAAATTGACCAGAATAGTTAGAAGTAAATTTAAAACCTTCGAAGAGGCGCTGTGAGATTTTGTTTTTAAATCGATTTCTATTTATGTAAAACTGAGTAAAATAGGCTTAACAACAGTAAATCCGTAATTTAAATCAAGGAGCATATTTTTAAATCAAGAAACCAGGAAAACTGTAACGCGGGATGTGACATCATTTATGAGAGTAAACGAATCGGCCTAAACCGAGTCTCGGGTGGGATTCGCCTCAGTTTGATTAGAGCTCGAAACTATTTGCATCTTGAACAATGTCCAAAAATAACAGGCTATTGAAAAACGACAACATTTTAGTATGGTTTTAATATGGCTATATTTTTCGTCCATCGAGCACGATTCGGCAATAAATTCATCGGCCGGATCGGTCGTGTCCGAAGCGTTGTAAATTATAATGAGAGTTGGTTTATGTCCGCCGCGAGACGAGCAGTACGCGGCCGACGGTCGCAGCTTGTCGCCCGTTCTGCTGCAGCATGTCTAAGGAGGATGCTGGCCGTAAAATTGTTGGTAAATTTAATTTCACCCTACTGGTTTAATGAGTTATAATCTGGTGTCATAAATTGGGCAATATTTAGGTAATAATTTTACACGGACTTTATTATACAGTTATCCTGCTAGCTGGTGTTCTTGAGGTTGCTTGTTATTACTCAAATTGTCAGGCATTGTATAAATACTTTGTTACTTTAGCTTCGTACTACCCTTTTAATTGCTATTTAGACTTTATCCGATGTACTCAGAGTGCTAAAATAATCTCTTACTAGCTATACCTAATGGTAATTAATTCGCTTTTTCATAGTTTCTAGTTACTTTAAAATATAGTTTTAGAAAGCTTTTTCGTAATCGCATTATTAATACAATTATGAATAACTTAAGCACTTTAGTAATACAAAATTCAACTTTTGATTTTCCAATATTATCCTATGCATACAGACTTTAATGCAGTATTTATACAACATACCAACTTGTCAAAATCTTAGTGTTAGCTATTTCCTATGTATTTTTTCTTGTTTGATTAAAATAATTCTACTAGCATCTTACCTGTATTGTTAGCTGAAAACTCTTGGGATGGAGTCTGGTCGGGCACGGTGCTAGCGAAGCCAAGTGAGGGCGGATTGAACTGTGAAGCAGCCGGCGCTGCGCAAGATGGCAGGTATGCCGGGTATGCTCCAGCGCTGCCGTAACCCCAATGTGAGTTGCTCGAACTTAAGCCGAACTGACTCATATCTGAGGACAAAAGTAGAGATTAAATAAAAATATTTTTTAATTATTGTTGAATTCCATAAAAGTAATGTCAATTTTCTCTTCTGATCAATGTAGTACTGATAGCGAACAACTCTACCGAGATAGATTTTGGGCAAAGTGTAACCAAGTATTTATGAACGTATCCATTTTCTCAGGAATTGACTACGTTCCTGAGTAATTGGATATAGTTCTCCTTTTTGGAGTTAACTTCTAAAGCCTAAGACTCATTGTATCATACAACCAGTACCTTGAGAAAAATATAAAATACGAGTTGTAGAAGGTTGCGATAAAATTATAACGTCACAACGCATCACATACACAAAATCAAGGATCCTATGATGTTGTGTATGATAATAAAGTGTCTTAATTGATTTGACTAAGAAGTAACTCATTTGGAAATCGAAAATAGAATAAAACTTTATTTGTAAGGACTTTAAATAACCCATAAATTGCATTATGAATTAATTTTAAATTTGGAACATAATAATACAACAATAAAACGGGCATGAGAGTATGTCGTATCATTAATGTGACTGTATAGACTGATGTCTATAGTCGTGTCCGTCGGTCCGGTTGCCGACGGCGGAGAACGTGTGTGTGCTTTATTTTTCAGTGTATTATCGGTTTTTATTTTTCGGTATCACGGTTCCGTTTTTGGCCGACGATCGGCGAAATCGGTTTTTATACGATACGCGTGGATTTGTGAATGTTTTTTTCCGTATTGGGCCGCATGAGTTGTTTTGGGGTGGGCCGTGGATTTCGACGGGACGATACTCGCTTGTTCGATTACGTCCGCAGTCAGCTTTTTGGTCGATTCTCTTTTTGTGCGGCGCTGATTGAATCCGCGCTAGTGAATGTAGTTCAGCGTATCACCGCACTTTGGTGGTTCATTCACTTTTTCAATTCAGTTGCGTGGTTTGATTCGAATTTTAGATTTTAAATTGATGCGATTTGAATTTGGTAGTGCATCGATTTAGTAGAACATTTATTATCAAGCTTTATAACGTCGAACGCGGTTTCACTAACTTAATTTCAATAAAAAAAGATGGCGCCACAGTGCATTATTCTCTCGCTTTTTATCGTTTTGGTTATGAATGGGGAGGGATGCATGCAAACCTTAAAATTTTTGACAATGGTAAGGTTTATATACTTCTTCTTCTTCAGGAATCTCAGTCCACTGCTAAGCTTAGACCTCCCCCAGTTTATAAACTAGTCATACTAAATTTTATGGTTCTTCTTTATTAAGACAGTAGGTTAACCCTTTCTGTACAACTATTTATTAAATCGTGGTCTACTTAAGTTATTAAAAAGTGTTGTAAAATAAATATTTTTTTAATGATTGTAAATAATCATACTCACTCTGACACGTAGTGATTGGAGGCATTCGAAACCCGCCAAGGGGGTCTGGCGGGAACGGAAATGGCCTCTGTCCGAACGCGAAGTGGAACTGCTGCTGCTGCCCTAGGAGTGACAACACTACATCAGTACGATACAGGCTGTTCTCAATCAATAGCATAATCAACTATATTAAGTCTATAATAACAATAATACTGTCAACCAATTTTGGTTATAGCGATCGATAGCTGTGATCAGTTAGTACCGGTAGCCCACGACGTTCTCACCATGATCAAATTGAAGATATTTAATAAATTAATTATTTAATTCACAAAAATGTGCCAAATATTTTTTATAAAACAGAATAAGTTGATAAGTGGAACATTGTAAACCTAAGTTTAATAATAATAGGTGTGGTTTGACTGTGATGGATAAATCTTGTATCGCTACTGTATGTACACATGCCATTCTATATAGTGCTTTTAAAAAAAAGGTCAAGTACATTTTAAATAAAGGAATATGTGTGAAGAGATTAATGAAAGCTGATGAAGTGAAAAGGATATAAAAATGGAAAACAGGCGTGAGAATATGAATGTATGTATTAAATTATTAGGGCTCTGATTATCAAATCTGTCCTGTATTCGCATGGAAGCCTATACACACACAGCCTATTATGACCAGGTATGAGCGCGATCATAAATGGGTCAAATGTTACTACCACTTGATAGTTGCTTGAAAAAAAATGATGGGCTTGGAAAGACGGTCACACTGACGGACTGGTACGACTGAGGACTCTATTATTCTATTTTTACCAAAATGGCTACGGTTATCCGCAGCTATTTTGGACAAATTGAACCAATTTGATTGAAATACATGTTATTGAAAGGAGACACTTTCAATCAATTTTATCGAAAGACATATAGTTGAAAGGGCACGATAATATTCAATGAATTGAATGTTTCAAGCTTATGTCTATATTGATCACTGCTTGATTCATCCAAATATAAAGACAGAAATGATCCATCTAATATCGGCTTTAGTTACTAGACATAAGCTTGAACCATACAATTCATTGAATACCTTCGTGTCCTTTTAACTATATGTCTTTCAATCAAATTGATACAATTTGTTTGATCAGTCTAATATCGGCATAAGAATAACAGTAACTTTCAACTTTAAACACTGTTAACAATTATAACCAATATAGTCAAACATTAGCTATTTCACAATGTCAGTTACATCAGTGCACTTCTCAATATCAGTATAACTGTGTGTAGCTATAGAACCGTTCCTCGGCGACACCCTTCGATTTGTTCCGAGACACTCGATAATTCATTGACACTAGTGTGACACTCTCCCCCTGATGTGAGCACGTGTACGAATTAGTTTGGAGAATTCTCATTGAACTGTTAGAGTATTCTCCTATTTGGGCTAATAGCATCAAAGTTACTTTCATAGGTAGACGCTTGAAATAGCAAATGCTGGGACAAGTGCTTGTTAGTCCACATCGAAATGTTCCGTGTAGCCTGAAAGTGATGAGCTTCCAGTTTTTTCTTCAATTGGTTACGGAGTTCTAAAGAAGCATTATGCTTCTTGATTGATTTCTAAATGTAGTCTAGCCGAGAAGTTTATTTTCTGCGAATAATAGTTACCAGTCTCTTAAAAATATGATTGATGGCTCATTCGATCCGGAATAGCATCTAGCAAAATAAATATTACAATTGTTATTAACAAAAAAGTGAAAAAAAAAATAGCCGTTCAGCTTTTTGGGAAAATCTCAAAAAGTATGAGAGATATCTAAAATATTATAAAAGTTTCTGAAAGAGCAGGAAATTTTAGTGCACAACTTTTCGACTCCCGAAATCTTAGCACTAATATTTATAATTTTTATCTAACGTTGAAAATCGGGTTCCGCGCGGCAGTTTCGACATGCGCGCGCCGCAACTTTAATGAACGCATGTTTTAAATAAAAAAAAAATGCAATTAAATATTAATTTAAAAATTTTAAAAAATTCAGCTATTATCTTAAAACTTCAAAGAAAATGATCCCGCGAGAGTAAAAGTTTTATCATCATTATTTATAAATTTATTGGATTGTTAATTAACCATTTTTATTGGGAGAAAAAATCCAAAAAACTACTTTTTCTAGATGCTATTCCGGAGCGAATGAGCCATCAACAATATTTTTAAGAGACTGGTAACTATTATTCGCAGAAAATAAACTTCTCGACTACACTAATGGGGCTTTGCCCCATTTAGAAATCATCGATATAACTCTATTGTACATCAATACAAAAAAATTACTTACAGACTGAAACTATGGCTAATTATGATGCACAAAGGGCTTATCGATAAGAGAGATATCTTCCAGATAACCCCAGGAGTGAATTGAGATTATAACCTTCTGACCTTCTAGGGATTGTGACCTAGAAATCTGTTCAACTGATTCAAAATCAGACTAATGTTATTGAAATTATTTTTAAACTCTAACAACTTTTTTTAGACTTTCCGAACCATACTTCAAAAGCTAGAAGGGGCCATACTTTTCACGACTTAAACTCTCCCCCTTATTGACCTAAATAAAAGTTCCTCCTGTTTTGAACACAAAGAGAGACAGAGGAGAAGACAATAGGTTAAAAATCTTATTCTTAATATATATACGAGGTTTATCGGCTATTTAAAACGTTTATAAGAGTACTAGCTTCTGCCCGCGACTTTGTTCGCGTGGAATAATAAAAAAAGTGAGTTAAAAAAACCCGTTTTTGAAACATTCTTTACTGGTACTCCGCTGCTATTGGTCTTTGTGTGATGATATATATATATATAACCTTCGCCTTTCTCGATAAATGGGCTATCTAACACTGAAAGATTTTTTCAAATTGGACCAGTAGTTCCTGTGATTAGCGTGTTCAATCAAACAAACAAACTCTTCGGCTTTATATATTAGTATATGATTTCTTATAATCGCATTAATAATAAGATTATGAAATACTTTTTTAACTTTATTATAACGAGCCAATTAAATTATTTTAATTATTATAAATAAGGAGGTAAATGTTAAGTTTTGTCAAAATTAAACAATGGTTTAAGGATATTGATTACCTAGTCGAAAATTTCAACTGCTCCGTGAAATAACTTGCTGCGTTGTTACAAAAACTCCATCTATTTAGCGTCAATCTAAGACCTACAATTTGTATGAAGGTAAGTGGAAAAATATAAACCAATCAAATATCGCCTAGGTTTTGCCTGGTACTTTCAGCTTGAACATTGTTCTAAAATTTAAATATTCATTAATTGCTCTATAATCACAGATTTCGCCAAGGCTACACTGAATGATTTTAAGAAGAAACAAAATATGCGTGTGTGTGTTGACACACACACACGCATAATTTGATAATTACACACAACAATACTCATGGTAGTGTGTGTAAGATTTTTTTATTGATGTTAATGTATTTTTTACGCATAATAAGAAAATAATATTAGCATTCGTCGCTACTCGTTTTTTACTTTTGGCGAAATCTGTGATTATAGAGCAATTAATGAATATTCAAATTTTAGAACAATGTTCAAGCTGAAAGGACCAGGCAAAACCTAGGCGATATCTTATGGTGTATATTTACAAACAGCAAGGCAAGCCACGTTTCCAAAAGAAGAAATATATTTTAGAACTCTGATTAGTGGTTAATAGTGCTTTCAAAACTCCGGATCCCCGAGCTCGTCAATCTGAATACAAAATTAAACGCGGTAATTTAGAAAATTGCATGACGAAGTAGTTGACGTAGCTAAATGAGTACGTTTCTGTTAAAAAATTAAATTTATACTTTAACCTATTAGTAAAATAAATAGTGAATTATAACTCATCCGTGGTCGAAGGTCGACCATAATAATTTTGTTGTCAAAGACTAGTATAATTCTATAATCACAGATATCACCAATGCTACACTGAATGATTTTAACAATAAACAAAAGATTATACCTACCTATATATGCGTGTGTGTGTAAAATTACACACAAAAATACTTATGCTAGTGTGTGTAATGTTTTTTATTGATTAATGCATAATAAGAAAATAATATTAGCATTCGTCGGTACTTGGCTATACAAACAAGTGTGCGAAATTTCATACTCCTCCATCCGCGCAATTTTCGTAAAAAGGTCTACAAAGTGTTTGCTTCACGTATAAATTAATATATAGATGTTTCTTCTTACCCTTTCCTTATTATTGAATAAACGCTCAAGTTTTTACAAAACTATGTGATGAAAAAATACATGAAAAATAATAAAATTTAAATAATGAATTCAAAGTCAGATGATTCAAATGAACCGTCATTTATTCAAAACTATTGGAAAAACCAGTTTTCCTTCTACAAGACTTGGTGGAAGTGGCATCTATGGCTATTAAAATTTCTTGCACAGAAAACTCTACTATTTGTGCGTATAATATCTGTAATTTACATAATAGAGGTATATGTGACTGAATTCTATTCGCTCTCTGAAACTTCTCAATTATTCAGACGAAAAGCCTGTTATATATACACCATAACATTCTTCATACGCGACGTTAATCAATCTTAGTCTCACTACCTTCCAACATTCCATTTTAAATATGGCTTTAGAGTTTAAATCATAAGCATTACGTATATCGCTTTTGGGTTAATTTTGGGTTATTTATTTTTTACTAAGTAGAAAAATAAACACATTTGGGACAATAATTCAATGCAACTTTGTTTATGATTTATGTTACTATTGCAGTGGAAGTAAAGGACTACGTAACTAAAATCTTCTAATTAAACCTAACTCAGTAAAACTCAAATATTTTAATAATTCCTTTATTTATAATAGTTAAGTAGTTTATAGGCTCGTTAAAAAAGTTTCCATTCCAAATGCGATTATTAAAAACTCTTTTTACGAGTCTTTAAACCACGTATTATTCTTATGAATAAGAGAATGAATGACTAACTATGGGGCAAGCTAGATATGTAGTATTTTTAAGTAAGTGCTTTTTAGTTTTCTAAACAAAAAATAAATAGGAAGTTTGTCGTCTCTATGAAAGCCTTGAATGTGCGTAGTCCAAAAGACATTAGTCAGATTTTCTTATTAATTATAGCAGTAAATTATAAAATTTTCATCTTGTAAGCAAACACACTGTACATCCCTAATTTTATTGAGGAAGTAACCACTATTTCATATTTACTTACAAACACATCGTATTGAAAATGTAGCACTCCTACATTGATAAACCATTGGTACGGTCTATGGTAGCCTCGACGCGTATTGCATTTAATTTTAAGAACCAATAGGGTTGTGTGTAATTCAAATCGAAATATAATTAATTGATGTCTGAAAGCAGTGTATGTTAACTTAATCATTAAACAAAATATATGATATTATAAAATGGCAAACGTGTAGTCTTTTGTTTTGTTTGGATTTTTCGTGTCTATGTTTGTTTGTGATATAAACCACTGGACCGATTTCTATGAAATTTTCACTGATCGATAGCAATTTCCCAGACTTAAAATCTGCGATACTTTGTATCTCAGGAATTACAAGGAAACTTTCTTGGGAGCGGTTTAAAGTGGCCAGGTTGAAAATAAAACCGGATTCCCATCTAATATTTTCACTGATCGATAACAAATTTTGGTCATAAAATCTGTGATTCTTTACCCATATCCCGGGAACCCCGCCGGTTTTCCGAGAGTGGTTTCAAGTTGTTACGATACATTAAATTAGCTTATTCCGTTAAACGTGAACGACATCGCGGATGTATTCATATTTACCTATAAAGTTTCAGGTGTTTTTAATTATAAAAATTTAGTATTATAGTATATAGTATTATTTCATAACTGTACATAACTTAATTTACTATTTATGTTTGAAATTCGGAATTAGTCTTTTTCAAATCTTAATCTTATATATATAAAAATCTTGTGCCGGGATGTATGTTGCCAATAAACTCCAAAACTACTGAACCGATTTCAATCAAATTTGCACACCGTGTGTAGTTTGATCCAACTTAAAAGATAGGATAGCTTACATATCAATGGACCCTGTAGATGGCGCTGCAATCGGGTTCTAAATTTTATTTCTTCAGGGCAGGACAACGTCTGCCGGCACAGCTAGTTTATTATAATTTTTAATGTTATTATTCATTTATACTCAATTGCCAATAATAAACTGTTAAAATGAAATCAGTGAAGATAATTTTTACACACCTAGAATGTATTTATTAAACATAAAACTTTGTTACTATTCATTTTGTCACTTGTCAGTTGAAGATTATCCACTTGTACTTTGCGATTTGTTTTGTCACTTGTCCGTTCCGGTTTATTTTTCCACTTATGCGTTGCCATTCGTTTTTCCACTTGTCCGTTGAAGTTTCACTTTTAATATGTTCCCAGCACACATTCCGATATTTAACTATAAATATCGGAACCTATTAATTGCTATGCACGCTCGCAATTTTACAAAACAATGCTTTCCTTAATAGCGGAGCTCGAACAAAACCCACCTAATTTAGGAAGTGTCCTAAAACAATGGCGCATCAACCCTGTGTAAGGGTGAGCACACATGCTCGGTTCCCGTGCAAAAGGTTCGAGTGTATAAATCAACGGCGCAACAATTACACATTTTCATGGCAAGTTGGAATTAGAAACTGTCATTTGCACCGTTTGAGGGGTCCGGGGGTTCTGAGAGGGGGGTGAGGGGGTGCAGGGGGAACTGGGAGGAAAAATAGGGTGCCACAAGGGCTACTGCGGACCTGATTAAAGGATTAAACCGAGGGGTGGCGTCCGGTCTAGTTAGATTTATTATGCCAAGTATTTCTAGTAGTTGGTCGTGCTTTTGCGACTGTATTTCGTGGTACGTCTTATGTTGCATTTAAGTTGAATTAATGAATTTGCTTAGCATTCTTAAGTCGTTTCATGTTTTATGTTTTGTAGCTTAAAATACTTGATAAATAAATAAAAATAAAACTAAACCCATAAAGAAATATATAAGTAAAATATTGACTCCAAATCGCTGTTGACGAGGAGCATTACCAAAATGCTCGCCCCATTTCCATGCTGGATAGCAACGCTGATGACTTGTCAGTTACATGCCAGCCTTTTGGACACGCGAGACCTCAATCAGTTCAGTTTAGAGGTCTCGATAGAGGCGATGAGCCTCATGCCTCTACTATGTCTGCAGGGTCTCAACTCCGAAAACCACAATTATCTATACACTTTTCGTGTTTTTAAGTAAGTATAAATTGAATGAGATAAACGCTATTTCGCAATAGAAACCGTTTTTATATTATGGTATCACTTTTATATTTAAATTGTAAATGTTTCATTGTCAGAAAAAATGTGTGTGCGTCTGTGCAGTCACATGCAATAGAAGTGAAAATTTAGAGAATATACTCATAGATAATTGTTTTCTAACTTTTATTAATATATATATATATATATATATATATATTATTCCTTTAGCCTACATCCATCCACATATTATAATTTAAAATAAACTTCTTAAGCATCACTTTTCACTGTTTTAGGCTAAAAATATTATAATCAGTTTAATTTCGGTCCAAATTGGACCTATGTTTAATCATCCGTCTTGTCGACTCTTTAATCTGTGCTTCACAAAGTAAAACCCGTATCTCAACCTCTTATGCTTAGTCCTATAGATTTATGTTTATCTCTTTTTAGTGTCGCTTTTTCGTTTCATCGAATTTCAAATCACAAAGATTCTAAAGAAGTTTCACTTCAAGAACGGAACAATCATTGGTCTTGATGATGGTTAAGTCTATATTGCCAAAATTTGACAGGAGGGTACATTTTATTTGTAATAGGTAATTTACAGAAAATAAAAATTTAATAAAAAAATAAGGGAAAATAACAGCGAATCCCTGGCTCTATTGGGTCTGTGACAAGATCAGAAAATCTCAACGGTGTTGTTTAGTAAGCGTTAGAATGTGGCTATCGTCGCCTGTAGTCGTCTGCTACACTACAACGTGTTATCAGTCTATAAGATGAGATAGAACGGATTTATAAAGGGGATGGGATAGAAGGCACAGGATAGAGGGATTAGACAGGTGATGGGATTCGAGAGTGGAATAGAAGATGGAATAAGGAAGATACCATGAGGAAAGAGCAAGTAAGTTATACAAAGGGTATATGTAATGGTCCTTGTAGCCGGATATGAACCAGCGACTGGTATACAGTTGACTTTCAAAGTGTAGAATAATTACTATATTAGGAATAACAATTAAAGTGCTTGTCATTATTATCTACATGGGAAAGCTTAGTGATCTATAGTTATTTGTTATTTTTTCTTTTGACATAATTTGTTTATTTATTACCAAAGCCTAATTGACATGTTTCTAAATTAGAATATTTATGTAAATTTAATTTTAGTTTTTAAGTCATTTTGTATACCAATAGAATGTACGATGCATTTACAATTGTATAACAAAAGTTGAAAAAAGATGAAAAGTTCATTAACCCGCACCAGAAAATGTACACAAAATATGACATAAAAGTTATGTTACAATATTAACGTGTGAAGTAAACAATGGAGTAAGGTTATAAACAACCGCTGCGCAGCGCTGCTGCATGCACGGTGGTCCGGTGCATGCGCTTGCACTGAAATAACTTAAGGCGCAGAATGCTGTAAACATTATCCACCGTAATTAATACTTTACATATAAGGTATTTTTAAAATTTTATTTTCAGATATTTTTTTATAGAATATTAAGAAAGACTATTTAAACCTAAGTTTGTGTTGTGTGGTTGTGTGTGAAATTAAAAAAAATATACAGGTGATATTTCCAAGGCTTCAGTTGTGAAACATTACTATTTTATAAGAACCTTATAAAATAGAATTATTCTAATCAGTATCGTCCATTTTTTACATTCTAAAAATTTAAGATTGTTAATCTTCATAAATACTTTTCACGAGAATTGTTTTTAATACCCGTTAAGATTGAATTATTGAGAGATATTCTAATATCCAAATTCAATAGCATTTATTCAAAATAAATTCTACTGGAGAACATTTTTGAAGGACACAAATACAAGTTAATAATTAAGTCTACCACCTACTCTATATCCACCGCCGAAACGTGTTGCTTTCTAATTAATAACTTGTGGAAGTTTGTTATACCCACGGTACCCTTCCTAGTTCATAGACTGCAACCGGCTGGATTTTTATTTACAAATAATCTGCTAAACTAAATTAAATATTAAGAACATTGAAATTAATTATTTTAATTTGGTACTAGATATTGCCCATTTTTAGGTTCGTTCAGGCGACCACTTAATAAAAACATCGTTAATAGTTCGTCCGATTATAATATTGTAGGCGGCTACTGCGCGGCGGTGATAAAATGCACCACCCACCCAGCGCTGTAGTTTAAAAATAGACAAGGGCGCAAGGTGCGGTGTGGTATCCGCTGCTGACAACTCTTGGCTGGAACAATGTTATCTGGAATTGAAAGCAACGAGCTCTTTGCTGTAGAATATCTTAGAAAGAGTTTTCACTAGGTATGCTTAATAAGGCTAGGAATGACCACAAAATATTATTTTTAAATATTATAGAACATAGATGTTCTTTTGATTTTGATGTCAGATTTTTTCTCTTTATATTACACTTAACTACTTCTAACAGAATACTCTTTTGTTGTACAATTAACTAACTAACTTATTGCTGCGGCTCAGTGACCCAAAATATTCCTAGCCTCCGAAATGAGAATACTCCACTCCTTTCTGTTCAGCGCTGTCGCTTGCCAGTCAAAGGCTTGAAGCTCGCGCAGATCAGCCTCCACTACGTCACTTCAGCGGTATCTGGGCCGATCAACTGAACACCGTCCCATTGGTCTGCCCAAAAAGGCTCTTTTCACTGCGCGATCTTCCCTCATTGTATGTAGGTAGCCAAGCCAGCGCAAGCGATGTGTTTGCTCTCGCCTATTATTTGTTGTACAACGCTTGGACAATTTCTAATAAGTAATATTGGCTTATAAGTAATCAGGCCACAGCCGAAACAAGAATTTTGATATAGATGAGTATGATGAAAATTGATAATTAAGTATGGTCAGAAACGAATACATAAACGTGTCTTTGAAAAGCGTATAAATTGTGCAAAAATTGCCGATGGAGAATTAAATCAAATGACAAAGACAAAAAAATTGTAATTCATCATTACATTGACAGAACTTGACTGATTTATAATTTTCAATATTATCCCGCCTAAGGTTACTTATAACCCGTTTTTGGTAAATTTATAGTCAACTACTTGAAACCAAGAATCTTCGAGCAAGGCTTAGTATTATTTGGAACTAACATAGTCATTGTTAACTATGGTTAGGCGGTGGTCAGCCACAAGCCACAAACGCCTTAAGCGGCGTCCAGCGTGACGCTATTCGCGACTGACATATGCATATTATGAAAATGTACTATATCCTCTGTCATATCTGACGTGGCACACATATGCTGTGCGACGCGTATGTAATAGTAAAAACAACTCGCACTAAACCCTGAGAACCAAAAGCACCGATATAATTTGCAAAATTAGTAAGTTAAAGTGGCAGTAAATCGGTCACGTCTGGTGCTGCTGGTGGTGGTGGTGGTGGTGGCTGAAAGAGCAAACTAATCCTTGAATGGAAACCACGTCTTGGTAAGTTTAATGGATAACGCCATCTAGCTAGATATACTGATGACCTATACAAAGTCTACTCGAGGAGGTCAATAAGGAAAGTAAAGGACCAGGAAATATGGCGCACACTTGGGGAGTCTAGCAGTGGACTGCGACTGGCTGACAACGATCCGTTGATAACCAAGTTACGTAGGTACTCACTAAAAGTAAACTATTAAACATTTAAATACCAAATTATTTACAAGGCATGTATCTCGCGCTTTTAACATACGAATCGATTCAACCACCTATAGATGCCGTTGTTAACACGCGTCGGAACTTACTAGAATTAAATAATTTATCGCCTCCCGAGTAGAGGCTGGAGGCATAATAAATCAATATGCAGGGCATGCACACACGCGGCAAGGGTTGAAGCCACCTCCTCCTCCCCCACCCCGCGGCCCGCCGGCCCTTTCTTGACTAATTAATTAAACAACCGATTCATTACAGCAGCCTCCTTTGTGCCTCACATTCGTCTAGTGAGCTCTAGGTACGGTTCGTATTAGGTTAGTCATTAATCTTTTAGTTCAATTTAAAATATTGTATTAGAGTATCTGTCTCATTATTTTCATGGTAATATGAATGTAAATGATTTGTAATTGACATAAATTAACACTATTTTTCCACGAAACTTGAATTTGTTTCATTCGTGCTTGCGTCTGTTCGTCTATACTCACATGCCCGCCCACTCTCTTTGCTATGCCACTCACTTTTTTCGAAAACTATTCGGTGTAAATTGACGTATAGTTTGATATAGGTAGATGTTCAGTTTTATTTATCTATATGCATACATACATACATAACTTCACGCCAGGTCCCTTGCGGGGTAGGCACGAACAAGAGAGCGCCACACAGGCCCATTCTTACACACCTCACTTGCTTCTTTGACATTCACAGCTCTTGTCATGCACGCTCGTCTGTTCTTAAGGCTCCTGACATCACTGATATCATCATATCATTATCTATATGCCTCTACACATTACTGCTGGAAAATGGAAAATGAAAAGAAATGGAAAAAGGAATACGCGCATAAAATAAAAAATAGAAACTAATAATAAATGGCCACCATACTTATAACTAAGGCATATACATATATTGTTTTTATTCAGTATACATAGTTGTGTAAGACAATATTATATGGTAGCGAGCTATTATTATATTATTTGCTTCCAAAAAATTGTGTCCCTCTTTAGTTCTTAGCACACTCGAATTTTTGAGTTCCCTATCCAAATAAGAAAATAATATATAAAATAATAATAATACCTATATTTGAGTTTTAAATTAGTTTGATACTTATATATTTTGTTGACATGAAAGGATTTTGGGTTCTTTGAAAAATAAAAAAAAACTAGAAAGAAATGCTACGTATTTTTTTCACTTTTCTGTTTTATGTAATCTTTTTGTATTAGCATTGCAGTTGCTAATACGTATGTAGGGGCCAGGTTGCGAGATCGACCCGTGGTGCAGTGTGCGCAATTATTTTAATTTCTTTCATCCGGTACAGATCGAACGATGCATTAGACTAAAAGCATCTTGTATAAGGCAACGATATTTTAAGATTAAGGCTTTCGTAGTTTTTTGATAAGTAAAAAGGAAAAATGTAGGAAATTTTAAGATGAACAAATATCAAATAAAATTGGGCTGGAGCGATTTTAGATTATATTTTTTCTCTGTGAATATATATATTGTTAGTTATTTTTTATTTGCATGCATTACCTACTATATATACGAGTATATATATTATTTATGCATGTACTTAGGTCCTATTATATCAGTTAAATTTACTAAGAGATCTATAGGTATTCCGCTGTAAATAATTTTAAAGTGTTCTTTTTATTGAGTTTAATTAGAGTATTTAACTTTATTTTGTAACGACTGAGGTAAGACTCGAATTTCAAAGCCTCCTGTTACCAAACGAGTCTTAAACGAAGCACTCGTCTCGAGGAACCCCTTAACATTTTCACGCTTGACCTGCGTGAAAAGGTAGAGTTGAATTTTCGCAAATTATTAATAAATCACCTTCATTAGGGTGGTTGTTTTCGAATGTTTTGCGGCTACCCTCGTTTGTTTGAGTGTTTCCAAATTTTAACCTTTGATGTTTTCAGTGCTTGTAACACGAGCATAGTTGTTTTAATTCGTAAATTATTCGAAACCCTACTCGTCGAAAGTGTTACCCAACTCAACATATTATGCATAAGTGTTTGTTGCGATTTTCACTCTTGTCTTCAACCGTGATTTGACATTGATACAAATGTCAAATCACTAGTTTATAATATTTTCTAGTTTTCGCGACTATACATAATAAAACTACGTTTTAACGGTTTTAAGCGCATTAATTTATTTGATTTTAATTATTCCGACGTTTTGGCCACTTTTCAGTAGCTATAATCACGAAAGACAAAGATGTCAGGTGTCAATAAGTATTTGTTAAAGTTTTATTTAGCCTAATGCCAACTTGTTCGTTTTGATTATTTGGTTTTAAGTTTGTTTATGTTTATTACTTACTCTATGGGATACTATACTAATTTACCACCGCTTCGCAACATGTTATAGCTTAAAGCAAAGTATTGTCAGGAAAGAACAATTTTAAGAATGACTCTAATGTATTTATTACCTTGATGATTAGTTCCATTTAATTTCAATACATAACTAGCATCGAAAGATGTTGATGACAAACAAGAAAGAGACTTTCAATTTTTCACTAATTCGGTCTATAAAAAAATGTTTTGAATAATAAAAATTAGTTTCCAGTGCTAGTGATGCCTGAACAATAAATTTTCCTACAAAAATAACTATTATTGAAATAATTTTAAAGGTGTTTTATTTATTGAACTTATTAATTATAAAACTTGTTAAAAACATAATTACGATTTTATAGATGCATTGAAAAGAATTGTGTCTTAATTATTTGTTTTAATATTGCATGATGCAGCAGATAAGTGAGTTCAGCAGACAGGCAGACGGTCCACTGGTGGAAAGCGGTTATGGACTTTGGCAACACTAAAGGTGCTACAAATGTACTGCTGCTCTCTAAATGGAGACTGAAACCTAGGCACTAATGCTGGAACACAACTCAAGGTTGTTATGGCAGCATATTCAGGAGTATGCGATCAGGGGTGGTAGCCATCCAGACGGGCAAATGCTCTACCAGCTGGCTGTTGGTTGTTTTTCCACCTCTTACAACAGGCCGCCCGGCCGCAGAAAATTGTATCCTTCCTCCGTTTTTCCAAGGATAAACGGATTGTATGGTGGTCATCTCTGCTTTTTAGTTATTTCGTCATTTAATTGCACCATTGTGTAGCAGCCTTTAAAATCCACTTCCTTAACAAATTGTATTAATTTAGACTTGGTAGTTTAAAGATAAAATACTGTCACATAGAATAAACATACAGACGGAAGAGTAGATATGAGGAAATCACGAAAGTTTTGTTTTTGTCAAAATAATCACACAACGCTAAAAATTCTAGAGAAATATAACACAAAGGAAATACTAACTGGTTTTAGACCGAGGCTCTCTTGGACCATCCACAGTCACTTTGATCGCTTTATTGTATGTTGTCACTTGTGGCGGCGTCGTTGATATTGTTATCGTCAACGTAAAAGATTTTCCTGTAACAAAAAAATCTTATAAGCATTTTTATTGCTGGAGTAATATATCAAATGGAGGATTATAACGGCCCACGTGTGTGTAGAGATGTCACGTCAAATCTGTTATCAAAGAGCTGCTGGCCTCGAAGGAACTTGAAAATTCTTTTTGAAGTGATAACTTCTTATGGGAGGGTTATACACTTCGTTACGTATCGCGTTACGGCACCTACAGCTACGACTAAGTTATTCCTTCTGTCGGGAGTCCCGAGACGCACACGTTTCTTTAAACCATACTCGTATATCTGATTAGTTCTGTGCGTTGTTTATATCGAACTGTTCGTAATTCAACACATACATTATGTAGTAGTAATGTTAGTGAAACTTCGTTCGCGTTACCAAGACGACGTATTTGATAGTGAATTGTAAAGGTAGCACCAAAAAATTTCGCGCGATCGCAGCGCCATCTACTCTGGCTATATTTATCTATCTAAAGAAAAAAACGTTATTTATCGAGATAAAAGGAATTTTAAGTGTTGACCCGGGATATAAGCTACCTCTATGTCAAGATTTATTTAAATCAGTTTTGTAATTTTCAAGTGATGCTTTAAAAAATGACAGACTAAAATTTTAAGGGCCACTTGTATAATAAGGTTGCTTAAATTTATTTAAGAAACGCAAAATGTGTTTATTTAATTGCGATAAGCGTCTTGCACAACGGAAAACTTGCCGCTAAATATGTTTAAAGAACTGTCAATACGTTTTGTGTATAACGTATTTAGGCAGTTTAATATTAAATAATTTTTTTAAAGGCGACCGTTATGCAAGCGGCCCTAAAAGTTGCTTTCTAAATATCTTCTGGTTCGAATTTTAATTTTGAAATTCATTATACAAACTCAACATCGCTTAGTAATTTATTATAATATAGATAGATTATAATAATCATGAATATTTAATGTCCATACGAAATGCTGAAATAATTATTGCACTCACAAAATACCAATAAAGGGTTTTCCATTCAAGCGAATTCGTTTAATTGAAAACTTTTGTAGCATTAACATTAAGTATCGTCCTGAAAAGCATGATAATAAAATAATTATTATTACAAAATGGTATTATTACTTTCACAGAGTTTTTCGGTTAAAGTGAGCGCGAGTCATAAATTCAAAATGGTCGATTCTCTTTTCGGCGTACAGCCACTTTTTGTAGTTCGATTTTGATCACTTTTTCGCAAAGTTACAAATTTATTGCCCGTTCCTTTTCAATTTGTATTCCGAATTAATTTGGATTCAGTTGCACTGCAGTTGCGTACACCTTCCAGACAAGTGAATGTTGAGGAAGTCTAACTACTCAACATGACATGACATGACAAAACTACATTTTCATAGCTGCTCGCTCCAGCCTTTTATTCTATCTTCTGTATAACGTTTATATTTTGCATAAAATGAAAAAAAATCTATGGAGATTTGTCGCAATGTTCTTAGTATATCATTATAGCGACGGTAACAATATTTTTTGTTTGTTACACCTCCATCCATTCCTTGAAAAGTAATTGTAATTCAAGTTCTATATTTAGAATGTATTTTTGATTTATTTAATTATTTTAAACTTACTTATTGTTCTAAGTGGTTCATTTAATTCAGTTCTATATGTATTTAAAAAAAGAGCCTGAGATAATATATAAATAATTATGATGTCAAAATCTTTTTTAGCTAGACGTGCTGTTGGGGAGATTCTTGCCACTTCACCTTCGAACAGCGATAACACACTGTGAAGAGGTGTATATAGAATAGGAAGCAGATTTAAAGATTTACATGTATGACCTTCAAAAAGTGTTACTTTAAAGATCTAAACCGTTTGAGTTAGTGTTGTGTACTTTTAGTGTACAGTATACTAGGAAGACCAGAAGAATTAGGACGTATATTATGATACAATTTTTTATTATACAAAAACTAAACAATTAACATAACAATTGGTACGCTCAGTATTTATTAAACACTAGCGACCGCCCGGCTTCGCACGGTGCAAACCTCTAAAATTAGCAATGTTGCTTAGTATATGATGCATGTATTATACATATAAACTTCTCTTGAATCACTCTATCTATTGGAAAAAACACATCAAAATTCGTTGGTAGTTTAAAGATTTAAGCGCACATAGGACATAGGACAGAAAAGGCGACTTTGTTTATACTATGTAGTGATGATAGTGATAGTGAAAACAAAAACAGTATATAACTGATGTTTAGGACACGAGAACACGTGTTACAGAGTTTGCCCGTTAAATAAGAGGTTTTTATGTATCTAATAGTGCGGAAGGCCACGAAACACCTTCCATGATCAAATTGATCGTGTACTAGCAGAAGGTGATGTCAGGAGCCTTAAGAACAGACGAGCGTGCATGACAAGAGCTATGAATGTCAAAGAAGCAAGTGAGGTGTGTAAGAATAAGCCTGAATGGCGCTCTGTTGTTCGTGCCTACCCCGCAAGGAACCTGGCGTGAAGTTATGTACGTATGTAATAGTGGTACTTAATGAAGTAAATAAATGTCATTTTTCGATTAGTGACAAACAAAAATCAATTATAACGTGACAACCATACTACAAACAATTAGAGAATATATCTAAAAAGGTATATATAAAAAAACAGTACGTCGCAATGTGAATGCGCCCTAACAGACAATGATTCTAGATCGTAATAATTAGTAAAGTAATTGATAAAGAATTACTTTTACACATTAACACCCTACCAAACAAAAAATATTGTTAATTAAAAAGCTTTGACGTTTAAAAGAGAAGTGCTTACAACATTTCACTACTCATCGGAATAAAATTCATAAGTGGATGGTTTTATTACAATTTGTAAGTTACACGAGTGATTGATTAAAATGTAACAAGCATTCATGTCATGCTCATTGGTCGAGTGTGTAAAAGGCCAAATCATCCGCATCCCATCAGAGCTCGTCACAAACAACAGACCACTTCATCACAGCGTTACGCCGGCGATAAAAAAACATTTCCATCTGCGGAAAAACCACAGTTAATATTAAATGACCGTACGTCAAAGCTGTATTGTAGAGCGCTTTGCCGGCCTCGCTGCGGGATACAACCAATACCGATTTTGTGATTTTTCCGCCGAAGCCACCCGGTGGGTGCCGGGCCGCCCCCTCGCGGGCCAGAGTGACATGTAAGCTTTAATGGGCCCCAGAGCGGCACGCCACCGCCGGCTACACGCGAAAAAACTGAAAAAAAAGCCTCATTCATACGTGATTTCATGTGTAGGCTACTTTCTGCGGGCTTGGCGGTGAGGCTCGTTAAAAATGGACATCGTACACGCAGCCAGCTTGTTGCGGCCTATCGGAGTTTATTAACGCGGCTGGAGGAACGCTCGCACCGGTCGCATAACAAGTGTTTTCGCTGCTTTGGGGTTGGCTTTCGATATCATTTTATAAATTGATGATGATAGGATGTTGCCCGGCTTAGGAGGGTTTGTTGCACACGTTGTTTTAGACTAATGAATCTCTGCAACGTATGTCAATTCAATTCTATTTATTTTATTCTATACTGTAGCTACCCTCCATTTCATTTATTTACAAAGGACTCGGAATATATATTTATATCTTACACTACGCATAGAAATGAAACGTATAGGAAAATTAAAGATAAATTCACGTCTAAGTCTAATAGGATTTATTTAATTCAAATCTATTCAGCCATATCAAATAAAACCTGTAATAATGATCATTTGTGATTTGGCATTGCATCAATGTCATGTTGCATTTAATTAGTTGCATAGTTGTTCTTATCATGTTTCTTTTTAAGGTTAATAATTAATTTTGTAATGTACCTTCTTATTTTTAAACGATACAATCGGTCGTTTTCAATCCTTAATTGAATAATACTGTTTTATTTTTTATTCTGTGATTAGCGACTTTTTTTATTGAGTAGTTCTCTATAATTTATCATAATTTTTTGACAATATTTTTCTCTAATATGATGTGGTAATTGTGTATATGTAGATATATAAATATATATATATATATATATATATATATATATATATATATATATATATATATTATAATTCAAAATCTCTCAATTGTTTTAAAGACAGTATTCATTAAATTCTAAATCTAATAAATTCACCTATATTCTTGTATGCCATTGTTTACAATACAATAAAAAAAGTATCTAATTATTTAAAATAAAACTGGGTTTAATCGGTAAGTTTTGGTTTGCAACGTAATTCTTATTTTTATATATAAGATTCAAGGCTCTGTAATCGTCACTCAAAAAATAACTCAATCATTCTCTGTAGCTATCAAAAACAAATCGTTGGAAAAGACCGACCGAGACACGGCAATGAGCGATGTTCGGCCGCCGCCGCCGTACCAGCCGCGGCTCGCCACCGCCCGCCTAAATAAATAACCCCCACTTAAGGTATAATGCACACGTCCGACACTTCATTCGACTGTTAGCCTAACGTCATATCTACGGAACTTTCGGCTGCGGAAATTTCGGCTAAATACGTCCGCAATGTTTTTAAATACACTATGACACATCAGCGGAATTGCCACCGCGATCACTGCGATCACAGATTAGCACCGATCCAGATCATGTGATTGATTCAGCCGCTGAATTGTCACCTGAATACGCTCGCAATATTTTTTAAATACACTATAATACTTCAGTGGAATTGCCACCGCGACCATCGCGATTAGAGATTAGTGCCGATCCAGATCATGCGATTGGTTCAGCCGTTGAACTTTCCACGCGGTCCTTTCCGCAGGTGTGTATACTTAGTAATTAGTAATTAATATCAAGAAGTCCTTAAAATGTTCTTGTGTCGTTAAATGAATCTTAATAATAATACAAGTTATTAACAATAAAACTACGTTTTAACAGTTTTTAGCGTTTGATTTTATTTGATTTTTATTCCGACAGCTAATACTGCGCTCAAACCGTTAAAACGTAGTTATATTATTTATAATTATCGCGAAAACTTATGAAAATACAACTTTTAAAGTTAATGATTATTATAAATTAATATAATAAGGAAAAATTAACTTCTTCAGTGATCAGTGATATTTTAGCCAATGATTTAGTGCCAGTTTAAAAAAAACCTGATTGCGGCCAACGATCCGCTCAGGAGATAAGTTATTGTTTCAAAACAATAACTTTGTATTATTGTTTTAATAACACTGTTAATAATTATTATTTATAAGAAAATACACATTTCTTACATTTATGTAGGGACATATTACTAGCCTTCGTTATGACGTGTTTGACTTTAATAGCAAAATAATATTAACAAATAATTTTCAAAGATGTTTAAAATCCTAAAAAATCCAACACCTGTACATTACCTTAATAAATAACCCCACTTAATGCACGGTGCTCACGATACCGAAGCACCGTTTTTATGGGCTCACAATTTCCTCACCCGCTTGTCGCAACAATGCTTAACGATTGGCGTGGAAAACTTTTTCGTGTTACCCTCTAGGTATTGGAATTGTAGGTGTCACGAAATTTTAACTGTTGTTAGCACTTTTGAAGTTAATAGTACACGTAATTTAGTTTATTATTACAAAATACACAAATTATACACACTTACATTAATAATTATAATTATTAATAATTATACATACATACATAACTTCACGATAGGTCCTTTGTGGGGTAGGCACGAACAACAAAGCGCCATTCATACTTATTCGTACACACCTCACTTGCTTCTTTGACATTCATAGCTCTTGTCATGCACGCTCGTCTGTTCTTAAGGCTCCTGACATCACCTTCTGCTAGTACACGATCAATTTGATCATGGAAGGTGTGTCGTGGCCTTCCGCGACTTCTGCATCCATCCACTTTTGCATCGTATATGTGTTTAGTCATTCTTTCATCATACATTATTTCTTCTATAATAATTATAATATTATAAAATACTAAACATGCCGTGTTTATACATTAAGCTTTAAAAAATACAACGGAATAGACTATACAAGCGCTGGAGATCACGATGCAAGTTTTTTTTAGATTTCTTGTCTGTTTGTCGGTTTTCTGTTTGTTCGGGATTCACGTAAAAATTACGGGACCGATTTCGATGCAATTTTTGCTAATCGATAGCTAATTCTTAGACAACTCTGCGCTACTTTTTGTGCTGAGAATCCCGCGGGAATGCTTCTAGAAATTATTTAAAATGGTCATTTTTTGCCCATTGATAGCAAATTTAATCTAATCAAATGTGTGAAATTTTTATCTCGGGAATCCCGTGGGAATTTTCCCAGGTGCGGTTTATATGTGTGTTGATAATTTCTACACAAAACTTTAGCAGTTTAGCAATTAGTAGGTATAGTATGGAGTTAGGTTTCTAGTCAAAAGATTCAAAATTTAAGGCGAGCAGATTATAAAACTTGAAATCCAATATGATTTTTTTACTGATCGATAGCAAATTTAATGTACCTAATACAAAGTGTTATATTTTTTTATCCCAGGAATTTTCCCGGGAGCGGTTTGAAGTAGTTCGGGTGCATAAAAATTAGCTTATTTTGACACAGTTTTCACTAAAACGATAGCTGACATTCTTTTTTAAATGTTGCAGTACTTTATGTCCCGGGAATTGCGCGAGAATTTCAAGTCAAGCGTGGACGATGTTGCGGGCATATACTAGTATTTAAATAATTAAAGAAATTATTATAACATGAGTTTGCATCCCTATCAGCACGTTTGTGAAACTACGCCCGTTCTCAATCGTTACACGGCATCCATCGGCCCGCGTCACGGAGTCTCGGCAACATTCCCTAATAGCTGAATGCAATCGAATTTGACAGCTGTCAAATACACTCCTCGGCTTGTCGCAGTCTCGCAGCGATTACTAAGCGATGCTGGTAACGACGTGCTAATGCCCCAGGCGCGTTAATTGACTGAATTAATATGTAACATGTATTTGCCATTGCATAGGTCAGGTTTAGCATACCATAAGTCATGATTCGAGAAGAATTTCCTCTATATAAATTCTGTAACACTTCAGAGATGTTCACAGAAACAAAACTCCCCGGTTTTGCGGCGCTAATAAGACTAAGTAGCGAACACAAAGAAAGATTTTATAACTCCCAAAATGAAATAGTTGCTGCTTTGCTTAAAGTTAATGGACCATTGATAGAACATTGAATGAAACTACATCGTGACATTATTATTATTAGCCTTTATTGCTGAAACTAAACAACGATATCATACAGTTTTTTTCTTTAACTTAAATCTAATACATTGGGTTTTCCGGTTCAGTGTTCAGCGTGTCCAATAACACATAGGCCTTTTCCAGTTGCTTCCATTCTTCCCTATGTAGCTTTTCTAGACCAGGTTGTCCCTCCAATTAACTTAATGTCATCTGTCCCTCTTTTACCTTGTCTGCCTCTTTTTCTTTTGCCATCACGTGGCTGCCATTCTGTTATAATTTTAGTCCATTTCATTCTGCTTTCCCTTGTCATATGTCCTGTCCATCGCCATTTTAACCGTCTTATTTTCTTTAGTACGTCTTCCATCTTTGTTGTAGATCTAATGTCTGCTGCTCTTTTGCGGTCTTTTAGCGTCACGCCCAACATACTCCTTTCAAACATCGTGACATAATCATATTTTAATATTATAATAGCATAATGTAATTTTTATGGACCTAGTCTGGATTAAATGAATACTATTTGTCTGCATATGTAATATCTTCCATACAATGAGTTACTATCTAAATATAATCTCCTTAATCTTTCACCTAGGCGTACTACTAGACGTAGTACTTAGAAGCCGTGACATTGTTCAATATTGTGAACAGTAATTTTGATTGTATCGATTTACTGAATAAACTATGCTACGTCGTAACTAGAAGTGTCCATCAACGTGTGATCTGATCTAAGAAGCTGTTTGCATTAGACAAATGTCGCACTAACTCTGGATGACGTTGTCCTGTTACGTCGCACGACTGATTCATATAACACTCTACTATATTAACAAATGTTTATATTTGTGCATGTTGTCTTGCCAAATGTAAAAAGGGTCCATTGTACATATGATTCAACTCACAGCGTTTTGCTGAAGGCTACTTTAATATTATAATATTAGTTTAAATAATGCTCACAAAAACTTGTAATTGAATTACTATCAAGTTGCTAACGAGTTACTATAGTCGTCAGTCCAGTCAACTACCACTAAGTTGAACCCACGGATCAGGTGTGGTGTATTTACAACAACAACAAGTAATATATATGTCGGAAGGAAGTTTTAATTGAACGTATTGTTGACTGGATGTATAACGTACAATATCATTTGTTTACATTTTAATTACTTCTAAAAATCTTAATTTAATTTGATTTATAAATGTTTCTATAACTTAAAGATCGTTCTACCTAATAAAAGTTATGAATATTGTAATTTAATAACGACCAATGAGAGCAGAGCATGTCTAGAGTGGGGTCAGACGCGTCCTCTTTACTTTGATAGTATCTACTTCGGTAGACGGAGGAGTTTTTATGGCACATTTGGTTGATGGCAATAGGTCGAGTTGGACCATGGAGTATTTTAAAGAAAGTATTGTAGTTGGAAGTATGAGCGGTACCCTGAACCCGCTGCACGGTCTAAACTATGTCATAATGTTAATCAAATCTAAATTAAAAGTGTATAAACCGTGGCTGTTTGTTTTATGTTCGCATTTTATCCTGATGACGCCCACTAAACCTGCAATAACTAAAGATGTCGTGAGAACGAGGCCGTTCTGCGACATATATATATGATCAACATTATTCGAAAAAATTAAAATGAATTTCTATTATGTATAATATAATATATAGTAATATACGTAGTAATATAATTAACAGTATTAGGCATTTAGCAGAAGGAAGGTTTGTATGGAGAATCAACGGTGTGTCAGATACAGTTCTGGCACAGGAATAATCTGAATGCAAAACTCGTTTGCTGAAAATGCGGCATGCACAAAATCTTAAAAGCTTTTCATGATGTAAAAATAGTGTATTTGTTTTAACGATTTGTTGTCTCCGGTCATTTTCTAGGAAATATACATATATGTCAATGGGTCAAAACATTAAATCACCGTAGCGAGAAAGCTAGACATTTACGATGTTTGCACCTAATCTATAAAAGAGGCAGACAAAAAATACATGAAAACCATTATCTAATACATTAGATTTATAGATTGTTTAAGAATCCTCTCATTTATTTTGAGTTATTTTAAAGAATTATTGAAAATCGCCTTTATATTATCAATTTGCTTATCATCAACCAAAAATAATCACATTGTATTGAACGTTAATAGAGACCAGTACATATACGAGTAAAACGCAATATTCTGAATTAAGTAAAAATGATAAATCAATCTTTAAAGCTGAACAAACGCAAATAAACTAGAATTAATATTTGTTTGAGTTATATTATCGTTCATCCAAGAGTTTCTTCAAAGATTTAGAATTTTGATATGATCAGAATGCTCATATTCGAAAATAACATCGCATACAGCGGCAATACAGCCAGCCTTCTGGCACGCTCCATCTGGCAGCGATTTGTTACAATCTATAATGTTGTATTTTATTTTTATTTTAGCTTTACTTACATAGAAATAAATAATATAAAAAAAAAAAAAAAAAAAAAAAAAAAAAAAAATGAATTGCATATATTCAAACAATAAAATATAGAATAACAAAAAAAAAAAACAGCGTGGCAATGCAGCCAGCCTTCTGGGCATGCTTCTTTATGGCAGCGATTTGTTACATTCTTTATATTAATTTATTTATATTTAGTTTATTTTTAAGTATTTAGTTATTCCCATTGTTTTAATATTTTCAATTAGAAAAAAAATAGAAATATGTGTTATGTTTCGTAAGGCCAACAGCAGTCCAGTATTTCTCAACTGAACTCCGATTACGATTGTCCTGAAGGAATGAGTAAGTTTCGATAATTATTTACTTAAGATAAATGCTAAATTTTTGTTATTGCCTATTTGTATCGCTTCAAATTTTGTAAAGATATAGTTTCACTTTCCGTATTACAACAAACTATAGAGAAATTGAACAAGTGTTATGAGCAAAACCAATATAAACAAGGCTGGTTAATAGAGCGTGAGTGGGCTTACCCGCGTAACGCCACAAAGCATAGTTACGCAAGTTGCGGGTAGTGCTGTTAGCGCAACTGCCCCAAAACCAAGGGGCGACCGAGGCAACCGGGACGACCGTAAATGGAATGGTAGTTTTCCAAAGCGGCTAACCGGCGCGGGTCGGGTTAACCGGCCCGGTCGCTGCGGCCGCGTTATGGTTGACAAGCCCAAGTTATGGTGGTTATGGGTGACGCCGCGTCGTGCGTGCTGCCACGCCACCGCACCGGCAACATGACGTTTGCGTGTTCAAGATCTACCTTTCGAAGATTCATAAATCGAACGCGCGTTTACGGTATGGTTTTTTTAAACTATTTCATAAATTCATATGTTTAACGTAAGTTTACGCTGTATTATTGTATTGTTATCGCTCACCTTTAGGTTTTAATTATTTAAGGATTTCATAATTTGTAAATCGAACACATGTTTACGCTGTAACAAATTCTAAAGCTATTAAAGGAATATTCAAAGATTAAAAAATCGAACACTAGTTCAAGAATGAAAGGATATTTACGAATATTCATAAATCGAACTTTGTAAACGAAATCCATTTTTTGATGAACTTTAGAAAATTTGAAATCAAAAACGTATAAATTACAAGTATAGTTTGCCGTCGTTTAACTTATTACTTTAAACATGTTTGCTTCACTTGTAAATGTTCGTCCTGCAAACAACTTGTTGTCTTTTTCTTTCTTTTATTTAATATAAGTGCAATTCACACACGGAAGAAGTGAAACTTCAGAAAAGTAGCTTAGAGAGAGAGAGAGAGAGAATGAAATAAATATAGAGTATTAGGAGTATTGGGATAATTATAAAGTTTATTATTTTTATAAGATTTTACCAAGCTCAATAATTATTTGATATTTTATTGCAAAATATTATAATATAGAATATATTAATAATACATACAATTTAGATGCCATGTTTTCACTTTGAACGAATGACACGAGAGGTTTATGATAAATAAAATAGGAAACAAGTACTCTAGTTTCAATTTGATTTATGAACTTTATTCAAAATATTTTCAATTCTTCAAGCAGTGTTTAAATTATTAACTATCTATTTTTAGTGCCGTTTTTAGTTTGTTGAATCGAGTTTCAAATCACCAGGCGCCAATTATATATTTATCATACAAATGTCATTTCATATCTGTCAAATTATATGTTCATATTGTTACAAATTGGGCCACCTGCATGCCTACTGTTACATACCGACAAAGAAATGCCGCGGACTGGGTTTATTGCCTCTTCCGCATTCGGAATTCTTTTGGTTTACTTGGTATTTAAAATTTGCTATTAGACAATAGCCTATTGTTATTGTTTTCGAGTTTGTTGGCCGTTCGCAGGAATAGATAACCAAGAGTGCAAGTTCTTTTTCTCGGAAACTCTAGTCCACGCGGTCTATTTTTTGTATTGTATAGTTGGTATAAAACAATTCCCGAACGGAGGGGTGCGCAGTCAGTCAACGACTACGATATGATTAACACGTGTAGTACTTTCGATTAGCGACATAGTGACGGACATTGCGCGTGTTAAATTGCATTGAATCGTGCAGTGTGAACTGATTGCATCCAGTTTAGTTTGTACTTGTTTTATACGTGTATGTACAGTTCCAATAAACTCTATAGTAATTCCAACGGCATTTATTTTAATTCGAGTCCTGTAGCTCGTAACAATATTTAAATGAAGATGTTCTTAATTTTCACTTTTTATTTTTTCCGAATAGATAAACTTAATACCTTATCAAGATGGATAAAGATTTAGTAGTGTTTACAGTTGTTAGGAGTACAATGTTAGTACGTAGAGAAAAAAAACAAAAGTAAAAGACGAATTTGGATTAGATCATGGGTAGCAAGGCGATCAAAAAAAGAAGGGTCCATAACACCTGACTCGAAGAACTTAGATCGGTAGATAAAGTCTTACAAAATATACAAGATATCCCAGTTGAAATTCTTGCCTTTTTACGCTATTTTTGAGATTAGATGGATGATATGATCATATTTGGATGTTATGTATTATTGTATTTGTTTATTTTATACACATATAATTATTATACCATAGGTTCTTCATGTAAAAATTACTGATACTTCTCTGATCATATTTCTATGAAGTCTTAGAGTCTATGTCCATAGAGCCTGGAGATGAAAAGACAAAGTATTAAACCTATAAAACTGTTGTCTGTTCTTCCCACGCAATATATTTGAATAAAGAAATCTTGCAAGAAGTATTTTATTTAGTCTGCGAGACCGCAGGCCCCGCCTCCGCGGAAGAAATCGTTTTCCCGGCATTTTCCATTGGCTGCCGAGCGGGAAGGCGGGACGTTTCTTCAAGTCTTCCACGGACAACTTTTCATTTGCACACTGAAATATAGCTCAGATTAAAGCGCAACGTGGAACTTCGGCTTGTGGTTTGGACGAGACGGCATTTTTGTTGCCTCGCCTTACTTGCCCCGACTAAGTAATGCGCAATACATCACTCACTTAATAGCTTTCCTGATCAATATAGAACACAATATTGTGTATTATTAACTTCGTTCTTTATTTATGAAATAAATTACTGATCGTTAGTCTGGCTTAAAAATGGCATTACTGATTGTGTTTGGTGGTTGGGTCTCGTGGGTTTTGGTGATGGTTTAGATTCAAAATTAGACCCGGTACATGGCGCTGCTAACGGGTTCTAGATTTTTGTTTCTTCGGGGCAAGGAAACGTCTGCCTAACCCACTACTAGTAAGTAATAAGTTCTTCTTCAAATTTATCGGTGTACGAACAGATAAAAAAAACTAATTTCTGCGGCTGGGTTGCTTGTTGTAAAGGACGACAAAATAACAACCCACAGTCAAGGCTCCAAGTCTGCTATTAAAATAATGTCAGAATGGTCGGTCCCTTTTTTATTGGGTTCGCAAAGTGGTCAAATCAGCTTTACATATTTTTAACGAATTTAGTAGGCACAGAGAGGCCTTGATGCAAACATAGCATGCATAAAAGTAGAAATTCATGTACATAATCGTTTCAGAAGAAAGAAAGTAAATAAATAGATAATGAAAATAAAATAAATAATTAACAAAGAGTGTGTAACTTCTTAATATGCTTAACTGATGCATTGAAAATATCGAGCTCGTGGCAGATATAATTGTAGGCAGTACAATGTCGGTACAGTGGTGAATGTTGACAGTGCACAGTGCGACATGCTGGTAGAGCGAGTGTTTTACGGTTATGCAAACGGCATCCAGCTCGTGGTGGTTACTTGCGTCATAATAGAACCATAATAGCTGCTTCTGTATACAAGATCAACTTTGAATATAAATTTTAAAAAAGAAGACTTATCTCAAATGGTTCAAATACGGGTCAAAGGATGTCCATGTTTATAAGAATTAATAACAAAAGACAAAACCGACTTAAGCTAAAAAGCAAAATATATTTATATATCCAACTTCTTTCTACAACATCTTGAAGTAGGTGCGAATTAAAGCATAAAAAGCAACAAAAAATAATTATGTTTGATTTTAAGTTTGTAATTGGTTTTGCGAGGCGCGTACTCGGGGAGGCCTACGTCCAGCAGTGGACTGAATTTGGCTGAAGATGATGATGATGAATTGGTTTTGTTTTTGCTAAAAAAAAATATATTTTAATTGGAGACCACCTCGGCAGTATGAACAAGAAAAGATTGAAAATCGGCCCACTTTTAACGGAGTAATCACGTAACATGCATATTTAATAAATAAGAAACTTAATATGAGTCAAATATTGAAGACAAAAATGTATGTTATACCCAAAGAAAACAAATTCGTTTAAGTTGATTAGGGTCGATTGGTTAAGTAATTTGAAGGAATCAACCACATTTATTCCAAAAAACATAAACTGAAATCATTCAATGTCATTGAAACATCATGTCCTTTCCTTTTTTACACCATTAGCATCAGATAATTTTTTGCTGTTATTTTTTAATCCTCACAATTTATACTAATGTGGGTAGTTTTATAAGTGCTGCTGTCTTAAATTTTTTGCTGGCATTGCTTGCTGGTGCAACCAGTCTATAACGCACGAGAAGCCAGTCTGGATGTTTCTCGTGCTCCATACAAAGACACAGTTAACGTTTCAATTATAATTCATTCAATATATTATTAAACTCTAACAACAGCCGATAGATAACCATGTGCCTTTTTATGTGTGTGCTATAAATCGAAGACCTAAAGGGCTACCCTAGTTAACCTAGCTGCCCTATTCAAGGTAGACTCGTAGGTTAGTGTTGCTTACTATCCCATTAGTTGTTCTGCAGAATTTGGCATCAGGCCTCACTCCCGTAAATCCACTAAATAATATTACAGTCCACTTTAAACAAATTACTCGAACACGCAACCAGCTGTGCAGGATCCGTTTAGCATTGCACACTTATATTTATTTATCTGTAAGAAATTCAAATGTTTTTAATATTAATTAATTCCTTCAGAAATACATTTTTGAAGATCATATACATAAGTTAAAATTAAATTTACTTTCTATTCTATGTACACCGCTTCGCAACTTTTTGGAGAACATATAAAAAGAAGCTTCCCACCAATACATTTAACAAATCCATAAATCTTTTATTTCATATTTATCAGTCTCAGGCTCTTTTTTAAGTAAAGAAATAAGTAAATATATTATAGAATTATTTTTCTAAGCATTTGTATGTGTAAGAAAACCTTCCTAAATTACTTTAGTAATTAATAGGTAGGTACACATAGGTTAGAAATTAGTGGGTGCCAAATTACAGTACGTAAAGACCATCATTATATGTCTACACAGATGGGGCGATAAAGGAGTTTGCGTCGTCATGTAATTATTGTTCTAGGTGTATTAAAAGCGATGCTAAGAAATTAGAAAATGAAATCATTTAATTTAAATTATAATCAAATATTTTTACGCCCAATGAATGACATGATGTTCTGTAATTTATTTATAATAATTCTGTAAATGGTTAGAGTTTTTGTACAACGCGTTTAGAATTTTAAAAAATCAAGGGGGCTAATCCCGACCAACAGACTCTGAAGAAATATTTTTTAGAATGTTTACCTGTCTGTCTGTTAGAGCATCACGTGAATGTAAATATAAACGTGGAATTAGTGAACGTAAATGGATCAAACTCGACATACTGCTTGGCTTATAACCAGAGTTAACACTTAGAAAATACTTTTATCCTTATAAATGATATCATTTCCTTACAATAGACGGATTAGGAAAATAGATGGCGCTGCAATCGCGGTTTTTCAATTCCCCAACAAGAACCTACGTTGTCATTACAACATGTCATTCCAACGTGGTAAGACCTGGCGGGACGGATCGGAAGTCATATGCTGGCCGGCATCCTACGGAGTATGGCACTGTACGGTGCCGCCGTGTGGAACAATGCACTCCACAGACTAAACTGAAGAGAGCTCAGAGAGTCCTGGCAGTGAAGTCCATCTGGGGTTAAAGTTGCGGTGCGACACCCTTGGCAGGTGATCCGCCCTATAATCCCCAGGGGGTGCTTGCTAAGATGCAGCGCTCCCAGCAGGATGCTCGGGTCTAGGCACGAAAGTGCTTGGCTGAGACGCAAGTAATCAGCGCCCCTAAAACCGAGGCCATGATACAAAGCTGGCAAAGGGACTTAGAATATACAGACGCCGGCGTGGAGAGGGTGGAAGCCATCCGTCCCCAGCTATCTCGATGGATCACGCGGAAATGCGGGAATCTAACCTATAGGATGACGCAGACACTTACCGGGTACGGCACGATAAGTATCTGCATCAGCTTGTAGTATGTTCGTCTTCCCGCAATATCGCGAGTGCAGCGCGCTAGTTGAGTCGGCGTTTCATACGCTGAACTTCAGAGATTCGATTTTGAAGCAATCGTTGAACCGATTGACTCGCTGAGGAGCACGGTCGAGGCCTTGCTCCATAGCGACGATCACTTGAAGGCGGTTTCATTCTTTTGCGAGTTTGTTATGACCCAAAAGGAGACCGCCGAGAGAGAGAGGGAGAGGACTGCAACGGCGACCCGCAGACGCCGTCGTCAGACTGACTCCGGAGACATAGATAAGCTCAAAATCTTCTTCCATGATACCATCACAGGGGTTCGCCTGTAACGAGGGGGATACAGCGCGGAATAATACTGTCGGTGAAGTGGTACACCTAGCCACCAGGGTGACCAAAATGGCGCATGGAGGCGACATGTTGTACTAACTACGTATATCATATCCCATGTTGTTTCACTTCAAAAGCAGGTAAGGGGCGCAGGCTTAGGTTTAGTGAGGTAGTTGAGAGCGCCTGTACCAGAGTCCTCATTAAAGTCTGTTGCGGCGCTTCTTGCTGTATTCGGCTGAATTTTACTTACATAATAACTTAATTTGTTTTTTTTACATATATAATAACAAAGAAACTAAGTGCATATAATATAAACAACTGCCCAGCATAGAGGTGAGTCGAAGTCAATCTGATTTGAAGTCATATAATAAATAACACTCCCAGGAAAATTTCCCCGGCATTCCCGGGACACAAAGTATCATAGCATTTAAAAAAGAATGTAAGCTATCGTAATAAGCAATTTTTTATGCACCCGAAAAGCTTCAAACCACTCCCGGGAATTTTCCCGCGGGATTCCCAGGATAAAAAATATTACATATTTTATAACATTAAATTTGCTATCGAACAGTAAAAAACTCATATTGGAATTCGATTTTTATTAATCTAGTTGCTTTAAATTTTAAATCCTTAAGTGAAATGATCTGGCGTGGATCTTACATTCAAATTTTTGTCGCCACTGCATTGGTGAATTCATTTATCAGAGTTTCTCATTCAATTGCTAAATAATCTGTATACTATCATAAATATTCATAATAATGTCGTATTTAATTTTCGTAATTATGAAAAATCTAGAAACAAAACTGAAAATAACTACTAATTTACAATTAAGTTTGTCAAATTTTTGTACTCTATAATTTTGTTTTTTTTATGGGAAGTAAATAAATAAATAAATAAAAATTAAAAAAAATACTAAACTGTTAAACTCAATAGTTTTGTTTAGAAATTATCCGTTGAATAACGATTGTCTATCCCACAAAGCGGCAGATAAAGTTATTCCTCAGGAAGTCCAGTTACTCGTTGAATAAAGCCGATTGCAAAATTCTATGTTATATTATATGTCGAATAAAGCCTATCTGATTGTTTATCTGATGATTGTAAAATGGGTCCTTAGAAGCATGAAGAATATGGTTGCTGAATTGTCTTCTTAATGCAAACACAGCAAGCATAAAAATAAATAAATAATCAAATTACAATAGTATAGTAGTGTGAAACTTCTTAATGTCAACTATGAAAGGTTAATAGCTATGTAAGTTAAGAAAACTTTGGTCTTCACCAAAGTTTCTTTTGTCTTCAGATTACGATACATATAAAACAACACTCCTAGTCCAAAATTGACAAGCGAACTCTTTCCGCGGTAAAGTAGCGACTTTCTTGCCCTTCATTAGCAAAAGCAAACTTTCTTAGGGGCGAGGGATTGGTCGGCGGGCGCTTCCCGTCCCGCCTACTTATTTGACATTCACTTTCTTAAGTTGCCCGAAAAAGTTTCAAATACTTCCCGATGTCGCGACTTTCCCCCACTTAAGAAGTTTGCCAAAACATTTGAATGTGTTATTGTTTTGTAATACCGGATTATTTGCATTGTAAACGACTTGTTTGCTGTTCGTGGTTTCGTTGCAAAAGTACTTTTGTTTAGTAAACATTTTGAGATATTTTTCTAAGGTTTTTTAAGTTCAAACTTTTTCGTTGTTCTTGCATAAAACCAAAGTCGCTTCCCGCGTCTGTCTGTTTGTCTGTATATCCGCTAACTCTTCCTTAACCACGCATCATATTTTTAAGCGGTTTTCACTATCAGTTGGATAATTTTTCAAGGAAGGATAGGATAGATAGATAGATAACACTTTAATGTGCATCATTACCGAAAAATTACGAAATAGTATTATTCTAATTGTGTACAAAGGGTTGTCTTATCGCTAAAAAGTGATATATATCAAAATCGCTGCCAAAAGCTTATGTTTTTGGCCGCGATATATAAAATCCTAATCATGTTTTATGTAGGTACCTAAAATAGAGCTACTTGCCAGATTTCGACCTGCGGCGTTGCCTCGGTGAAAACTGTAGTTATTTATGAGACACTCTGGTTTTTTAATAGGAAAAACACCTAATAATATTTTCATTGACGTATACTTTCACCTCTAGCTACTAAATAACCTGATGGTAAATTACGGTACGTTCAAGGGTGCAGTGCACTTACTTAGAATAGTTTTTCCTATTTAGAGATGACTTGAAGATACTTAAACTTATTTTTCGGGGAACATGGGAATTCTGATTATGTGTTTAATGTGTCAGCCTTTCGCATGAAGAACATAAAGGGGTAAAATATTAAAATGTAGAGTTCAAAATATCGGATTAATGTTAAAATTCACTATATGTTATAACTGCACCTTCAGCACTCACCGCGACCGCTGCGGCCAACGAATCTCAAGTCGTTGAATTTTGCCACTTGGTTCTTCATCACTGCAGAGCTGTTCCTCAGCTCCGCACAGCAGTTCTCGTCGTTGCCAGCTCGAACAGTCACCAAGGTTCCGTCGCCTACGTCACCTAACGCCACAACTTTGAATGCTACTGGAAGCGTCTTGTTCGACCGCCAGTGCGGTGGTAAGACCGTACACACGAAGTGAGGACTTCCTGTCCTGACTAACTCGCCCGGGTGTTCGGACAAGAAGTCCCCCAACGTCCGTTCAGCTAAGATGTCGGACGTCATCTTCGTGTAGGTCTCGTGGAGCAGCGTGGAGCTGGTGTCAGGCGACATGGCGCCGCTGCTGGCGCCTGTCAGGTGCATCCTCGACACCCGGCTGCGTTGTGTGCTGCACATAGAGTCTGAGGTGTTGAACTGCCGTCGCTACATATCACTGTCTCCGGCGGCTCACCGATTCTCACCGCAAATAACCACAATCACCACACATATTTATTATCATGTTAATATACGGTTTTTGTTACAGTAACAATGTTTCTAAGTCGGAGGCAGCGGGAGATGCGACAACTCGTTGCTAGGGAACGCTCGCGTGGCCACTTGACGCGGTGACGTCACAGGCGGCCTTGCCACACTTTTTTCCCCCGTGAATGAAAAGTTCGGCGACGGGTGAGCGAGGGACGCGAGGGGCCGATTTTTTCCGGCGTAGGGGTGGTTCCCCCGCACGTGGCGAAAAACTTTTCACTAGTTTCACTGACAGTAGCACTTTTTGCGATCCGCGTATTCACGCGGTGGCCGTACGCATTACCCTTTCGCTTTCGGTTAGAGTCACGGTGGCGGTGATTTATTTTGTTTAGTTTCGAATTAGTTTTTTGGTTCGTCTCGCGTGTTGTGTTTACGTTTTAGGGTAGTGCGTTGAGTTGTATTGGATGCGTGCACCCGTGTGCGAGGTTGTGGGGCGACTCGTGGCGCGCGTGGGGCGACGTTCGCGCTCGGCTGCGGTGGCCGCTCGCGGTGGCTATTAATACGTGCCGTACGTCCGCGCCCGTCGACTTCGAACAAAGTTTCGCGGGCGAGTCGGTGCGGCTACGCGGCAGCGGCGGCGGGCGAGAGGCGGCGACGGCGCGGGCGCGGCGGGCGGCGGAGCGCACTTTGCGGTCAGGGTGGGTTGGGTTTAAAGCCGCCGAAGGATAAAACATACAAATAAACACGTGTTCGCGCCGGCGCGAGCGAGAGGTGCGGCGAGCACGGCGGTGCAAGTGGGACGGCACGGCGCTCTTGCGGCATTTAGCAGCCGCTGTGCATGCTGGCCGCCTGCTGCCGCCGCTCCCGCAACCGTGGCCAACGACAAGACCGCCGGTATCATCGCCGTCGTCACGTTACTTTGAAAACGGGAATATGTTTCTATTTAGTTCTATTATTATCTGGTGAAGTGTTCAAACCATGTGAAACTATGCATTTTTTTTTATCGTACCCCGAAAGATGTTTTCAACCAATTAGCTATTTCAGAACTTCACTATAAACGTTAAATTAAATACATTCACTTCTATACGACTTTAATACCTAATATTAAATCGCGTTTATATACTAGGATACGCGTTTATATACCCGCGAAGTACCGCAGAATTTAAAAAAGAATGTAAGCTATCGTTTTAGTGAAAATTGTGTCAGAATCAGGTTTTTTTTTGCACCCGAACAACTACACACCACTCCCGGGAAAATTCCCGCGCTAGTGCTAGGATAACAATATTACACATTTTATTACACAAAATTTTCTTTCGATAAATGATAAATCACATTGGAATTCGATTTTTTCAGTCATTTTAAATCATTCCCATAAAAATATCCGCGGGATTTCCAGCATAAAAAGTGGCGCAGATTTTAAGTCTAAGAACCGCATTGAATTCGGCTTAGTAATTTTTGTTTGAATCCCGAACAAACAGACAAGAAACCTAAAAAAATTACATTGTGTTGTCTTTTTAAATAGCTTCAATGAACAGACACGGCATGTTTAGAATTTTTATAATATTAAAGATAGATGAATGTCTACTAAAAGGTCTCATTAAAAAAAAAATTGAAAAGAGATTGATGGCTTGAGTGAAGGATTACACGAAGATTTATAGTGTGACAGAGGAGGAATACCATAAAACAAATGTGCAGAAACTATATAGATACTGTACTGACCTGAAACAATCAGGAAACAGTATAAAGAAAAAGATATTATTCAATCAATAATAATCTAACAATAGGTCTTAACTACAACGTACGTAATACAAGTCAGTAGTTTACCTCTTAATTACCCTACGAACTAAATCAAGTCTATGGTGTTGATACGCATCACTAAAGCTACTATACATATGGAGATGTATGTAGGGCTGGGATGCGATGGATCGAGTTAACGAAGCCTGTTAAGTGTTCGGGACGCCGTATCTCAAATCTGCTTACGGGATAAGTCTAGGTTCAACATTTTGGGGAGTCATTATGCTACCCAGGGAAGGGACCTTTGATTTTATACGGCTATTAAAAGGGACAGGATTTATGAGCCTCTAGTGTGCATGTCATTCCTTTGAAAATGTATAAACATTTTATCCGTGCAGGAACGGAGAAAGAATACACTTTCCTGCGGCCGGAAGGCCTGTCGTAAGAGGTGACAAAACAACCCACAGCCGTATTGCTCGACTGGACGGCGACCACCCCTGGTCTACAGTATGCCGCCTAACAATTTTGTGTTATGTTCCGGCATTAGTGACCAGGTTTTAGTCTCCTTTAAGAGCGCGAGAGCGCATTTGTAATACCGTTGGTATTGCAATGTCCATAGGCGATGGTAACCGCTTTCCATCAAGTGGGCTATCTGCCTGGCTGCTGAACTCCTGGAACAAAAAAAATGTATAAAAGAAGGCTAAGTACGTCTCAGTGCACACACCATGAAGGGTTCCGCGAAGGCAACTAACGTACATTATTAAAAATCGTTAGATAAACACACACGTTGTATTTCCAAAAACTAAACAAGGTACTCTTGTATTGTTAGTAATATAGAACGGACCACTCTGGGGCCGATTACAGACACCAGAGTCCATAGTAAAAACGGAAAATTTGTTTCCAAAATTTAAGATGCCAGGTATTGAATCCAGAACCTCTCTAAAGGTAGTGAGGTAGGCCAAAAAAGGCTTTTCATTGTTTCACAAAAAAGAAATACATACATACATAACTTAACGCCAGGTCCCTTGCGGGGTAGGCACGAACAACAGAGCGCCATAGAGGCTTATTCTTCTTATCACACCTCACTTGCTTATTTGACATTCATAGTTCTTGTCAAAAAAAGAAATCACAAATAAAAATACAATAATAACCCATATCTCAAAACTATCTTTCGGACCAGTCTTGATTCAGAATTTTACACAATTTAAAAAATTGAACACATTTTGTGTCTTTGGAAGAGAATATTTATTGACTTTAATAAAAAGAATCATTACGAAACATCTTTACAATTCTTTTAAAATCATACAAACAGTATCCAAAACTCTTAAACACCTAGAAAAAAAACACTCCTCATTTATAGTTTGATGGTCTCTGTGGTGGAGCGAGTTAACCCGTTGCCGGCTTACCAAACTGCAACACACAGTCTCTGGGTTCGATTACTGGCATGGTGAATTTCGTAAACGATTTTTTCCCGTTGTTTACTATGGTCTGGGTGACTGAGATCGGCTCCAGACTAATTCGTTATATATTACCCATAACACAAGCGTAACTTGCTTATTTTGGGGATCTGTATATCTCCAAATTAAGCAAGTTACGTCATGTGTGCATGTCAGCGGATTAAAAGAAAATGTGCTTGAGGACCACCTAGGGACCATTTAACTTTGAGTGTCTTCCGGAGTTCACTCCAAAACGTACAGACGTAGTGGTTTCAGAAAACTGACTACGATAATATGCACGGACAGAGAAACAAATATGTGGATGTGTGTTTATAGAGATACCAAGTTACCTAAATGGCTACAGAGTTCTAAAAAGTATTTCTAGGACAAAATTTAATAATGTGAATTAATAATGACGTTAAAGCATCGTAATTATAATAAAGCTATGCAGAAAGGTCGGTCCGCTGTGCAAATATTGATTGTAGCTCCCTTACAACACAAAATCAAACCTTTTATTTAAGTCCGAGCCACACAGAGGGCGCATTGTTTGCGAGGGCCGAGGGCTAAGGGCCCAGGGAGATAGTTCAACAACCCTTTCGCTGACCAGCGGATGAGATTCCGACACACGATTACAGAGTTTTCTTTACAGATTCTAAAGTCATTTAAATGTGTTTGCCGTGTACATTTTAATTTATTTATATCGATTTCATTTTCTGTCGAATCTCCTCGAATACTGAAAAAAATAAACGTGATGTATAACTGACAGATGGATACGTGGAATGGACGAACAAAAGAACTATATAAAGATTTAACTATTTTTGAAATAGCAACAGAAAACTAAAAATTCATTATTTTCTAAAGTTTTCGCGACTGGTAGATTCACAATAAATAGAAATACCCTTTAACGGTTTTAAGCGCGGCATTTTATTTTATTTGATTTTTATTTTTATTCGAAAATTTAAACGTTCAAATAAAAATCAAAATTAAATGCTGTGCTTAAAACCGTTAAAACGTAGTTCTAATTAACCAAAATATTTTGAAGTTGTATAATACAAAATAATCCTGAAGATTTAAATGCGAGTTTCTAGTAATCGTACATTACTGTCAAAGTAACACTAGACAATCGTTGGGAGCGATTAATCAGGGTATGTGTTAGGTACGGGCGTGAGCCGGGCGGCGGCCCACCAAGCATGGTAATTAGATTTAAGAACAACTGGCCACCGTCAGTGGGAGAATGGCCTGCATTAATTTGAGCTTCTCTAACGAGGGCGACGGACGGACCGACTGGAGCCTTGCACAAGGGGATGTGTCGAGTCGATATTGTACTAGAAGTAGTTTTTTAACAAAAACTCGGGTTATTTGTAAGTACAATAAAAATTAAAAACAATTTTGAAATAAGACTCAAGTTATAATAATAACAGCAAATAAACGTCCCACTTCTAGGCTGAAAAAATAAAGATTTTACTTGGTTGTTTTCTATTGTGACATCCTATAAAATTATAAGTTTGCTTTTGAGCGGCGCTTCGCACGCATTAATAAATATGTATGTCATGAAGTGAAGTGGGCATCGAAGTAGGTAGCATATGGGTCGAAAGTAATTTATAATCAAAAGTACCTAGTAATAAATAGTTGTAACACCATCTAGCGAACGTGGAACTAAACATGAGAGTAATATACTTTATATTAAAATTATCACTGTCATTCTCGTTGTCATGACAATGTATTTTATATATTAGTGAATAGCAACGACGCGCTAAGCGCCAATGAAATGCAATCAGGAACAGTATTTTTTCTGGATGAATGGTGCTCTATGCAAAATGTCGTGACGATCTATGCCGTAGTTAAGACATGAAAAGTCACAAATAAATTCGCATTCGTATGTATTGGTTAGGATGCGAATGTGGTTTTTTTTGTTCTGTCGTCAAAAGGCAGTTAAGTATAATTTACACTATCGTCGATAATTAGTTAGCTAAGTGCAAAACAATAGTGGGAATAGTCGATGGAATCATATAAAACGTTTAAAAATACTCATTATTTGTTGTAAAAAGTAGAGTGATTTTTAAGACTTACTTAGATTACATACATACATACATAACTTCACGCCAGGTCCCTTGCGGGGTAGGCACGAACAACAGAGCGCCATTTAGGCTTATTCTTACACACCTCACTTGCTTCTTTGACATTCATAGTTCTTGCCATGCACGCTCGTCTGTTCTTAAGGCTCCTGACATCACCTTCTGCTAATACACGATCAATTTGATCATGGAAGGTGTGTCGTGGCCTTCCGCGACTTCTGGATCCATCCACTTTTGCATTGTATATCTGTTTAGTCATTCTTTTATCATACATTCTTTCCACATGCCCGAACCACCGGAGCATTCCTTTCCTTACCTTCACCCCGACACTCTCTTTCAGACCAACTCTCTTTCTTACTTCGGTATTACGAACGCGGTCCGCGAGCGTCACTCCGCAGATTTTGCGCAGTGCTCGCATCTCGACCGCGTTTACTCTACTTTCATGCTCTCTATTCCATACCCAACTCTCGCTTCCATACGTGAGCGTAGGTACCAGCACCGCGTTGTGCATGGCAAGCTGGGCCTTCTGGCTGAGGTTCTTAGCGCCTAGAAGTTTACCTAACGCTCCATTCACACTATTTCCCAAATTTACTCTTCTTTCTATGTCAGCGGTGTACCTTCCATCCCTGTTAAAAGCACATCTGAGATATACAAACTCATTCACTTGTTCCAGCATAACATCATCGACCATAATCCTTGCATTCGTTCTGGTTGTTTCTCTTTCAAACACCATCACCTTTGTTTTCTTCGTATTCAAACGTAAGCCTCTCGCCTGACAGTCATCTTTCATAATTGTGACTAGTGTTTGCAGTTCTGGTGGCGATTCGGCTAAAAACACGGCATCATCTGCATAAAGCAAGCTGCTAACAACTAGATTACCCATCCGCATCCCCAACATCCATCAATCTTAATCTCTGGAGACAATTGTCCAGATATAGGACAAACAGCAAAGCCGACAGCACGCAGCCCTGCCGGACGCCAATATTGACGTCAAACCAGGGCGACAGGCTGCCGTCCACACGCACGCATGCCATACAGTCCTCTTAAGTGGAGTGTACAGCACGCAGCAAATGGCCATCAATCCCATATCCGGGCAATATGTCCCAGAGGTCCTTCCGCACAACCCTGTCAAATGCTTTCTCTAGATCCACAAATCCGCAGAAAACTTTCCGGCCCGTAGCCAGCTGCTTCTCCACGATATTGCGGAGCGAGAAAACTTGATCCATACATCCCCTTCCATTTCTGAAGCCTCCTTGTGCATCCCACAGTAATCCATCGGATACCACTCTCATTCTCCTTTCAACAATTTTCGCATACACTTTAGATGCTGTGTTGTTCAAACTGATGGCCCTGTAGCTGGCGCAATCCATACGTGACCCCTTGTCTTTATACAAGGGCACGATGACAGCGCGCCTCCAGTCGTTGGGAACCTTTCTCGTCCTCCAGCACAAGTTGCATAAGGACAGGAAAGCGTCCCGGACGCAGGTGCCATCATATTTGATCATCTCAGCAGACACACTATCGATTCCTGCTGCTTTTCCATTTTTCAGACTTCTTATCGACCATTCGATCTCTTCCAAAGCGATCTTGGATGCTGACTCCTCGAAGTCAGTCACAGACTCAGTCGTGGTGCCAGCATCCGGGATATTATCATACATTTCCCTAAAATATTCACTCCATCGCGCTAAAACCTCTTGTGGGTTAGCAAGAATGTCCCCTGCTTTAGATTTAATTCTTTCCATTCTGGAAGCTGACGAACATCCCCGAGACTTCTTAACCTCTCTCCAAAAGAGTTTGGTATTTGCCTCGAAGTTCTCCGTCAGCTTCTCTTCTTCTTTTAATTTTATTCTTTCACGCTTCTCTTTCACTAAAGCTTTAGCTTAGATTACTTTAACAAATAGTGTAAAAACATCAAATAAAAAATTTGAAAAAGTATAGCAGAAATTATAAACTCCATGACCGTCGTAGTTCTCCGTAGCCAAGCTGTGTCCAGCGTAGCAGTGGGCTACGCGTCCACTACGCTATGTTTATTGCAATCTGGCGGTTAAATGCCCGTCTGCTATCCCTGCTGATGCGGCCCTTTTGTTACATAGGATTTTAGTCTCTAAATATTCAAGTTATAGCCCTTTTAATTGGGCAATTTGAATGTCTAAAGAGGTAGGTAGTAGGTAGAGGCAGGTAGCATACACTGCCATATTGGTGACAAATTTTATATGGGATTTAAGAGGGTTATGTACTTATCAATAAATAAAATTAAAGATCGCCTAAAATAAATTGCTAGAAGCAATAAGGCCGCTCATTGTATAATAATTTCAAGTATTCTAAACACGCTTATTGTGTGTTTTTATTACGTTGGCGTAAAATAATGAGTATTGTTTTTGTTCTGAAGTGTATGTTTGTGATATCAAAGTAAATGCCATAGTTTAATTGGAAACTGCTATTTGTACAATGTCTAATCACTGTCTATTTTGCACGGCTCATGTGAATATAAAGTCCAAACCTTGCACGAACAAAGCAGCATGCATTACTGACTCCTTTGGCTTGCGATCCAAAGTGAGTCTTGACCTCTGAATTGAGAGTACGCGACTTTCCTCTGTCCTGCACATTGTCTTGTCAGTTTTCGTATTGAAGTTCGATCGGGTCAGAATCAACTTTATCTTTCCAGCGATACTTAAGACGGCCAACCAGTAGCCGACCGCTTGATTCCCGACTAACTGCTCGCCCCAAGTATGCTATTATTATTTTAAAATTGCGAGCATAAGATGCTGGGGTTTCATCTGCGTTTGTGTCAAAGATTTAGAATGTAGCCAAATGCGTCTTATTTAAAGTTTTAAAAATAACGTATATAAAGTATAATCACATTAGTTTATATACCTACACACTGTTACGTGTCAGCGACGTACGCACTTAGGATTGGAAGAAAAAATCTCGCATCTCAAACAACTCACAACATTCTTTACCACATCTGCGAGAAACGGCTTATCCCAGTAAGTTTATCCCAGATGAAGCCGCACCATTACATATTTATAATGAAAGGTATTGTATAAACTGCGTGACTGGAGATGATTAATACTAATGGTGAGCGAATTAGAATGGAATTTTGGATAAATAAAATTTCTTCAACCCAATCACAGCTCAGATAAAAACTATAAAAACAGCTGCATTCGATCATATGACTATTTAAAAAGCAACCTCAAAACGACCTTTAAGAATAACGATGCAATTCTATTATAAAAATATTGCAATAATTTCCGTTCCTGCTTCACCACATTGGATGTATTTTTGTTTTGCATCATAAAGAAAATGATATAAAAAATTAAACTATGCTCCTCCTGTTATCCCGCTTCTTACAAATCAAAATTCATTTATAATCTTTGGCAGGAAGTAGTGATTATTGTTTCGAAGTGATCTATGCTTGCACTGCAGTTGCATCTTGAAATTTAAAAGTATTTTCCATTTTATAGATTAAAATTAAGAAGGCGGAAGGCACATTTTTCATGACTTTGGAAGGTACCTAGTATCTCGCCACCTTTTGACTTCATTCATTCATTAAAATAGATAACATCATCGTCTAAACTGTTCAGTAGGGATTTAATCTTAAAATCAATGAGTAATATGTATTTTGCTATGAAATTTAAATATATTATATCACACACTACTACTATTGTGGAACAATTAAGTAACTTTAAACCAACAAAACAATAAATAAAATTATAAATAAATTACACTACAAACAAAAACTTAGAAATTAAATACTACTACTAACAACCAAGGTTGTAGTCCAGATCTCTGTCGTCGGGGAACGTTCCCAAAATGCAATTTTATTTTCAAAACGTATAAGGTTGTTTAAAAATAAACAATATTTGTAGAACACTGATTTTCTAGCAATTTAGTGATATATTTCGTGTTAGTCAAAGAAAATTTTGTTACTTACTTGCTTGCAGATTATTTCAAAACTTAAATATTCATGAATAATAGACACCGATCATACACAAATACAAATATAGATAAAGAAAATTTACAAGACCAAAAGCTGAAAACAAACTGACAAACATAAAATTTAACACGATTATATTAAATTTACAGCCAACAGGATATCCTGTGCTACGTGAATTTTTAATATATTTTATGCACAGACGCGTTTTCGTTATAGTTTAGACAATACGTAAGTAATACGAAAAGCAGATACACAATCTTGTGGTGAATATATCTGTTCTTCAAACAATTCACAAAACTTTCTTGGAACCCGAGGAAATTGCTAACATTAAAAGTCAAATCTTTTTCCTCTTAGTTTTATGAGAGCTAGAAAGCATTAAGTTCTTTTGATGATCAATATCTAATAGTAATTTCAAAGATCTATAATTATTTTTGAATGATGTTTGGGTGTTAAGAAATAATGGATTAGTTTATAGTTACTTTTAATCGTGCAGCTCATCTAAATTAGAATTACTGATAGAATTTACGATATCATAGGCATTGCTGAGGTTTTGCTCATTGTAGGATTGAGCGCAATGCAAGAGAGTTGTTATTGAAGAAAGCAAAGGTAAATTAGAATAGGCTCAGTAATACAATATGATATATAGCTTGAATACCAAGGCTTGTATTTTTCAAAGGAATCATGCTGTCTGAAAAAAAATAAATCTCACTACACTATACTATGTGAAAGTGACCCATTTAGGCAAGAGCTGGTTAGGCCCACTAGCGTAGCGAGGACGTTGATACTTCGAGTGCCTCAAAGGCCCATCACCCGAGGTTAGCACTCCGCTTTTCATTTCGAATATGAGGAAAGTAAATAAAAACTTATTAGTTAAACGAACAACTACTATGTAATGAAATCAGGCGTTAAATCCATGTATAAATCTGATTAACTCATCTAATATGTGACGTACATATGAAACATCAAGTAAATTTCTTTTTCTGCGGCATTTATTGATGATAATAAAAATTTTGCTCACGTTTTTGTTTCTTAATAATGATTTCGTCGTCGTCGTCGTCGTCGTCGTCCTCGTCCTCGTAGTCGTCATCGTCAGCCATTCACAGTCCACTGCTGGACGTAGGCCTGATATGATAGCCTGGCCTGGATGATAGATAGGCCTGAAAGAATGATTTAGTAAATACTAAATTATAAGTAAAGAAATGATGTTACAATATTTTTTATTACAATTTATGCCACGATTTAACAGTGGCTGTAAAAAAGTTGGGACAGCTATCGTATGTATTAGTTATGGTTCTGACAGCTGGGCAAATACTTTCCCAATGACAAAAAGTACTATTTTCATCCCTGTGACCAGACAACTCCAAGCATACTTTCCGAATATGAGAAATGAAAAGTACTTTTTAGCAAGTATTATAATTATATATGTAGGTTATAAACGTCTCACTGCTGGGCTTGAGCCTCCCATTATTAGGGTAGTGAACAGTATAGCCGTCACGCTTGCCTAAGGCAGCTTGTCGGGTTTGACACATCGGGTATTTTAATGTGCATGCTGCAAGACGAAGTTTTTCTGTACCCTTAGTACGTGGTAATTGTAATGATATGCAAATGAAGTCAGAAACCGGTACGTTCTAAACGCGATGTATAGCACTAACCATATCTATATCATACACGCAAATCCTTTCATCATGAGCGCTCCATACCCGTAACCGTAGAGCAATTAAAATATTTGAACCGTACTGCGGGTTATAAAGAGAAACGAATCACCACTCCGAAGTCCCAACTGAACTTTTTAAACTTCCGCAAACATGTGAGGGCGTTCCTAAAATACAAGTTGTTGTCGAGTTTAGAATTGTTCCGCCGAAAAAAGAAACTTTAATTTTCTACATTTTAAAACAAAGTCTGCTTCACTCGTGAGGGGATAATGGCTTGGACGTGTACGCGAATGCCTTTTGTGTAAGGGTGTGTATTTAAAGCGCTGTCAACCCCCATAAATACATTATACGGTATATTACATTGCATTGTCATATTTAAATACAAACAATTAAGGCGATGATCTGTTACAAACGCCGTAGCTATTTACGCCGAGACGCTGTACGCGACCAATTGCGAATGTGTCTAGGCCATGGTCTATTTGGCCACATGTTGGACGCGAACCAAGACGTAGTCCTTTTTTTTGTCAACGCTATGGGAATGCGTTTGCGCATATCCTCAGGCCCCGGGGGATGTCACTAAGGGTATGTGGGACTCCCGGCTGTTGGTGCCTTCACCGACCGCCAGACTACCCACTAAACCTTCTAGCGTCCCTCCGCATCATAATGAGGCGCCACGGGACCGTAACCATGGATATGACTGCCGTGACACCTCGATGCAAGCCGACCAGGAGGGGTGTCCCTGAGACTAGGACGCCCCACGGCACTGGGTGTAGCTCGTCGGGAGGGTCTCCTGAGCCCCCCGCCCCACTATGTTATAGAGAGGAGATGAACAAAGCGCCGCCTGTAAGCCCGTGTTCGCCGTCTGCGACAGGGGTCCGCTTGCTCGTTCTCCTCCCTTGTTCTTTCGGCAGCCTCCTTCTGGGACATAACGGCCTCGCAGAAGGACGTCACCGCTAGCCATTTCTTCTCGCTGTGTAGCATCTGGTCGACCACGCTGGACAGCGAGAGATCCCTACCGATGATTAACATCATGTCATGTTCATGTGGTCATGTCGTTGGAGTTCCCAGGCGGCAGAGTCCTGCATGGACGCCATCTGATTGACGTCTGTAACTATAAAAACAACTTCATCTTATGTTTAGGCCTGTTTACAGATATTTGGCCACCGGGGAAAGGTTGCGTTCACTTGCATTTCAAACTTCTCATAAATATTTGTCAATTATAACCCAAGTGACATTGAAAACAATATGCGCTCCTCTCATGCCTATATATTTATCAAAAGTCACTAAAGGTAAACGGTACTATTTTAGCAATCAAAGAATCAAACAAATGTACGTACAACCAACACCAACCGTTAACTAGACAAAAATAATTAAACAACTACAAAATTACTTTCACACGTGGTAATAGCCCATTAGGAAACTTTTGTTTATTATTTTATTTAAAGTTCCTTTAATAAAAACTCAAGATCCGTTTATAGCGAGTATATAATGAATTCAATAAACATCAGTACAATGTAAACAAACTTGATGGGATGTGCTTGCAAGTCAGTCGGCTGTAAAATGTGGTGAAATGAAAACACACTATCAAAGTCTTAGAGAGGTGAATGTTCATATTAGAAACGAATACGGGAATCTATTTGGATTTTCTTCGGAATTCTAATTTAAGGGGAAGCTTCATCTGAAGTCAGTCTTATAAGAGACTAGCAGTTGCTAGTCTCTTATAAGACTGACACTAATGGAATGTCTGCTAAGATTTCGAAGCGTTAGCCTGGTACAGTGATAGACTAACGATCTTGTAAGTTTAATGTTTTTTATGCAATCGCAAATGTCTATCTGCTTTTTTGTTCTTTTGTCACAGCTACACCCTTATTCATAATACTTACACGAGTTTTATCGACTCGTTAAAGACATGTAGAAAATTCATTATTTTTGCGATTGTGGTTTTTAGGCATATCTATATGGATGAAACTTTAAAGGCGGGTATATGCTAGAAAACAATGAAACAGCGAAATAGGTAACAAAAAACCTGCACAGGCACGTTGGTGGAATTAATTTTATTTCAAACTTCAATTTTTAAACTAACCTAACAAATATGTTTCACTATAAACTAAAACTATACGTTATAATCAAATCACATTTAATTTCTTATAGATTTAAAGACCAAAACCCTGTTACCGCATCAAATTTAAAAACTTAAATGTAAGAGTTTTTTTACTCAGTGACATTTTTTATATTCGATTTACCGCTGTCTCTCTGTTTCCGCATTGCTTCTTTTCGCATCCAAATAAATCATTTGAATATTGTTACCAGTTGCGGGACTTGAAATAAAATGCAGTTAAAATTATTAGAGTTTATTAGAACTATTCGAATTTCCTAGAATCAGCTTGTACTTCAAAATCCGTAACACCTGGCTAATGATTACAATACAACAATTGACCGTTCTCTAGAAACGTTTGCCAATAAATAAGTAAGCAAAAGATGACGATCACAAAAGAATTACAATAGTTTCAATGTAATTAGTTCAAATGCCGGCGGGTAATAAATGTGCTTCTACAAATCTATACGTGGAATTTGTCTTTGTCGGCGTCTAGGTTGTAACAATACCAATAACAATATAATATATCTTATTCCTCATTCCGATCTGCATCACCGCTTTAAAATAAAGAAATTTCAGTGGGTGTGTGTGTGTAAAAAAGACGGGCCGGCCCAAAGAAGACCGCAGACACACAAAACACCCAAAAGTGAAATACACACAAATCACATTAAAAAAACCAGCAACTTGCAGTCCAAAGACTTATTTACGACTCAATATATTTTCAATAGTTTAAAGATATGTTATGTCTGCACATGCACATATCTTTTACATCGTAGGAAGTGGTTATATATACATCAAAAAGAGAGCTATCCCGTCTTTAGTAAACTCAACTGGGAACTAAGGGAAGGGACGATTCGAATAATTCCCTAACGGAATCAAAGGGCTCGCTTGGGTGCCCACCGATAATAATTATTTCTTGGACCTCAGAGAATTTGCAGAGAAAGGAAACATCAGACAAATATCTAATTGGAATTTATAATTAGAGTTGTTAAACTCAACGCCGAATTATTAGCTTGGTTTTGGATTCGAAGTTTTTGGGGCTGCTTGTTTTATATAACTTATTAGAATATCGAAATAATGTTTATGACTACCAATAACTTATTCTAACTTACAATGTTATTGGATGTCTTTGTCAGAACAGAATTGAATATTTTGCTTCGTTTAGGGGATTGCCTAGAAGAGATCGCTTCAAGCGCTAAAGCCGTCCTTTGTTCACCATTCATTGTACCTAGTTTTTAAGAAAGTAGTTTTTATTTTTGTTGAACAACAATGTGTTTTCATTCCCTCATTAAATGAATCATTTAATTGCATAACTGAAAAAGATGCCTAATATATAACGTGTTGCACCTATATTACTGTGAAAGCTTAAAACAAAATAAACATTATATGATGAATTTGAAAGATAATGTTCCAGTGTGCAGTTTTATTTTCAAAGACGTTGGTCAAGTACGTGTTGTGTACATACACTGGAGGGTTTCCTATAGGTGACAATCGTCGACTGTTTTTGTCATTTCCATACGAAACCGAAAACAAAGAATCTATCGAAATATACCACTTACCTTAAAAACTACTCAAAATGCTCTAATCAATTTTTCTTGAAAATGAATTTCAGACTTACTAACATAATTTCCTACAATTCTTTTAATTATGTTTATAATTATACATGGGGACTCATCTACGGACGGTTAAGATTTAATAAGGGTTTTTGTCAAATAGGCAACGGAGCTCTAATAAACAGATACGTAGGTACTTAGAAAAGTTTTGTTTTTACTACAAGTAAAGCTATAATAGCTTAACTAGCATGTGACAAAAATATTGATAGTTTTTTAAGTAAGAATTATCGTGTTTGTCTGAAAAATCTCAATGGTAAAATGTGACTTTTCCAACTGCTACAGTAGTTAAATTAATTTTTGTTGGCTGAGGTGGAAGTTAAAAGAGTGTCGTTTTGTTAAGTGCATATTTGTTTGAAAATTAATTTGAAACTTGAATATTTATGCGCAGTTGATTCCAGCTAGATCTAGAAAATAGTCAAACCTTTCTACAATGATATCGAATTAAATGTTTTCGTAATATAAAATATGCGTGATTTATGTAAGCACCGTCTTATATACAAATTTCATATGCTTACACCGTTGCCTTTCCGGAATACTCGGCTATGTTCTTGTGGAATGCAGGTGCGAGCAAAAAATGCCTCACGCTTCAAACGGAGGGCCATGAGGATACCCGACATTCGTTAACGAAGGCTGTGGTTGTCAAATGGCTTTAATTACCTACAAAGATAAATATTAAAAATTTTTACATTTATGTAATTTTTTTTTTCTTTATTAAATGTCTATAATTATACCTCAAATACCTAATGGAGAATATTATTTATTTAAAATTACATACTATTGAATACAATGTAAGAAATATTAACTTATTTGTATTGTATTCTACCCATAGTCCCTCAAGACTATAAGTAGAATACTGAGCCCAGATCGCCCTTTCTATGGGTAAGGTGCCCAGAAGGCTGGCTACATTTCCTCGCTGGATCGCCATTTAAGTATTTCTTTAAACTGGCATTACATTGTGAACAGATATTTTACAATTGCCTGTATACTCTGTATATTAATATGTATTTTTCCTATAACATCTAACTCTGACGTGGATAAAAAGTATCCTATGTTAATAGTTTAATGTGTAAGGATTCCATGATTACGCGAGCGAAACTAAATGAAGTTGTCTTCATGACGGCAAACTATGGAAACGCTTAAAATTCAACTAAGTGATTATATTCCAAACCCAAACATTTCACATTTTTTTCTAATGCATTCTATATCTCAAATAAATTACTTTTAGTGATATGAGCGCCTATTTTTTTTCTTTACTTAGCTCTCCTTCAATGTTATCCAATAAATTATATTTTATTGTAATTTATTCTATTATAGTATAGTATATTTAATTTAATTTTAGGTTACGTCATCATCATATTGGCGTTATTTCTTGCTGTACTGTTTTTCTATCTAGGCAAATTCTAATAAGATTCCGCCGCTTTTTTAACGCTTCATAACTTAGTATTGATATATAGCACATTCTTTTGGTCTATACTTTCTATAAACTGATAAATTGTGAGGATTAAGTAGCTAAGACACCTCCATTTCACTTGAATGTAGAGAATTCAAAATTTAATTTGTATTCTTCTTTGAATAGCATTGTATAGGCACTAGGCAGTTTTATGACCTATTATGCGTATTGTTAAATATCCCATATGCTGTTGGTGAAAACATTCTGTAGGAGCCTTTATCTCAAGATTACCGATGTGTGAAATCTGCCAATTGCGCAAAACAAGCGTGGTATCTCTTTCGTCAGTTACCTAAAATATGCGTGGCCGAATCTAACAGTGGTATATTGGTTGGGGTATTTACAGTAAAACTTTGAGAGCCTCTGTTATACTGTATAAATAAATGTACATCTATGTAGATACGTACTTAGCAAGCATAGACAGCTAATGAAAATGAGCCCTTTCTTCCAGCTAAAACGGTCAAAGGCAGACCTTTGAACATTCCCCGTGTCCGAGTATATCCTTCACCCCGGTGCTCACAATGGCAATCGCACTTACAATTTATGTGGAAGGGGTCAACAAAAGTACCCCATCCATGTTTTATGGATGTACATTTGCTAATCCTATACGAATTGGTCAGGTGCTATTGTTTTTATGTGTCATGATTCATTTGCATTCAGAGATTTTGTTACAAATAACGTGTAAGATGAGGGGTTTTCGTAGCTTTAATGTTTATAATTATCCATTCCTACTATATAATTGACTAAAAAGACTGTTTTGATTTTCATATGTTTGATGTTTTCAGAGCCTTGGGTATGTAAATATTTAAGAGATTGGAGATGTTGATGATGAGATAAGATTTATAGTTTATTGTGTAAAATGCATAATTTGTAACGAAATGTGATCTGAGTGAAGTCACGTGAAAAGCATTATGTCTCTAAAGAACATTTAATGAAAATAGTAGAAGTGGGAAAATTGAACGAAATATATAAATATAACTAGCTGTCCCGGCAGACGTCGTCCTGCCAGGTAAAAAATAGGGGTTGATCGTAGAGGGTTGAAAATTTAGAGTTGTATGTATCTTTTAATGCTGTATCATAAAAAAAAAAAAAAAATATCTAAAAAATAAAATAAAAAATTTAGGGGTGGACTACTCCTAACATTTAGGGGGATGAAAAATAGATGTTGGCCGATTCTCATAGATACCGGATAAGCACAAAAAATTTCATCAAAATCGGTCAAGCCGTTTCGGAGGAGTATGGCAACGAAAACTGTGACACGAGAATTTTATATATTAGATAAAATCTGTAAGAAAGTATAGATTCAGCTTTAAAAATTTTTAACTATAGAATAGAATAGAATATACTTTATTGCATAGCATTAAGATACAAATCAAGAACTTGAAGTACAGAAGACGATAAGCGGTCTTATCACTACAAGCAATTTCTTCCAGACAACTTTAGGATGGATTAGAATAAAATGTGTATAACATATGGGTATTGCAATATAGTTACAATAAAGAAGTACCTATACTCGTATACATAAAATTTTGAATCTATATATACAACTATCAATAGAATAGCTAAAATAATTAGCTACAGTTTTTTTCTGAAGAAAGTTGCGGTAAAAATGCGAGATTTTTTTTTCTGCTATCAAGTATCTTACTATTTTTTGTATAACAACGTTTATAAATTTTAATGAAACAGTTCCTACCTTATACTACATACACAATAACATCCATTTTATGATTACAGTTGATTTCAATACTAACCTTATCCGTGCAGGAACGGAGAAAGAATACAATTTCCTGCGGCCCGGCGGCCTGTCGTAAGAGGCGACAAGACAACCCACAGCCAGGTGGTAGGGCATTTTCCCGACTGGATGGCTACCACCCCTGGTCTAGAGTATGTCGCCATAACAACCTTGTGTTGTGTTCCGGCATTAGTGACGAGGTTCCAGGCTCCCTAAAGAGAGCAGCAGCGCATTCGTAGCACCTTTGGTGTTGCAAATGTCCATAGGCGACGGTAACCGCTGTCCATCAAATGGGCCGTCTGCCTGTCTGCTGATCTCCTGCAATAAAAAAAAAAAAAAAAAAGAACAGACTGTATTCGATTATTACTGATACTTCACTATGACAACAAAACTACACTTAAAAGACTAAACAAAACATAACTTGCTGTATCATACGAAGCAGACCAAATAGAGCAGCTGTTACCATTTCACTCTTACTGTACAATAAGGCGATAATCTTCGTGAGAAAACTAAACTTTATTCCTCAGATTTAAAGTACATTTTAAATTATAATCAATCAATACTTATGCAAATGTATCCAGCGCTGATAAGTTTCCCAAATTTACATAAGACGCGCCGTCAAGATGTTCTTGAAGGGTTGAAAATCTCGGGGGCTTTCCCGGTTGATCCGGGGGTTTATCCTGATAATTATTTCAATTGTTTATGCCTGTCGACGGTGCATTTAGATGGCGTATTATAGTTTGTAGGAGATCTTCATTATTCGTCCGCCCATTCGGCTGTCAGTGAGTGATGTATAGTTTTAGAAGGATTATTGTCTTTAAGTGGTAAGTTAGGTCTTTATCCATGCAGGAACAGAGAAGGAATACAATTTCCTGCGGCCGGGCGGCCTGTAGTAAGAGGCGACAAAACAACCCACAGTCAGATGGTAGGACTGTGTCCGTCTGGATGGCTAGCATCCCTGATCTAGTATGCCTTGACATGAGTGGTGTTCCGGCATAAGTGGCCAGGTTCCAGTCTCCGTTTAGAAAGCGACAGCACATCACATTGGCAGCATCTTTCGTGTTACAAATGTTCATAGGCAATGGTGACCGCTTTGCATCAGGTGGGCCATCTACCTATTTGCTGATCTCATGCAATAAAAAAACTGATTCAGATAAATTCGAAGTTGCTAATCTCAAGGACAAAGACACAACTCATAGAAATAATAACTCTAAATATAGTGTAGTGTGTAGTAATATATTGTAATGACAATCACTCAATAAAAACTGTAAAACCGTGAGTGATGTAGTTAGTTTATACGATGGTATAGTTTTCGAAGGGTTATTGTTTTTATAGTCGGATTTGAATAGATACAAAATTGTTAATCGCAAGGAATCGCAGTTATGGAAATAATAATAAGTAAAGATAATCACTCAGTAAAAACTATTACACAGTGAGTGATGTATAAGTATTTGAAATATTATTAATTTTAGGTCGAATTTAAATAGATCACAGTTGCTAATTGCAAGGACAAAAATGAATATATCACGCATGGAAACAGTAGATAGTAATGACAATCACTCATTAAAAGTTATTTTGACTTAGTAGAGCCATGCTGGAATCATTACCTTGTTTACAGCTCTTAGGGCAAACTTGATCAATGTGTTACCACACTCTAACAGAATATCGGGGTAAAACAGTTAACCTCGATTTAGTCGTGTTTTCTATCATAATTGAAAGTTCCTATGATCCACTACCCAATCCCATATTCCGTTTGCCTATCCCCTCCCCTCTATGTCGCTCTTTCATTCTGATCTCTCCTATCCCATCCCCTCCCATGCCATCCATCCTAAAGGCTAGCAATGTGTTGGCTTCACTCCTGGTGTTGCAATTGTCTATGGCGACGGTAACTGTTTGCTAGTTTCACCATTAAAAAAGGTCCAAAAAATTATTAAAAAATAACTAGGTACGTGGTATCAAACCTACTTAAATTCTTTTTTCGATTTTTTATTGTATTCATTAGAACATATTTTTGACCAGTCAAAACTGATATTTGCTTAATCATTCATTAAATCCCCTTTTGAGCTTTTGGACTGAGGTACGTAAGTAGGTATATAAAGCAAAGGTAATATTTTACACGTAATGTATTGTTGCCCCTCTGCTTCATTAGACAACGTACGCAGTCGATTCTTCAAAAGTTAAATACGAGACGCTTGCCTAATAATGTCTAATTATTATTTTGAATGTTTAAAATTAATACCCTCATGTGGGCTTTGATAAAGTTCTAAGAATATTAGAGAGCGGGATTTATATTAAATCATTTGTCATAGGGTTGTGATGTAAAATTCTAAATTCGAAGTTAGTCTCGCTAGCTAATGTTTTGTAACTTAACAAGAGTAAAGAGTAAAAATCAGACTAATGTATGGCAATACGAGTATACGCGCTATGAAGACTTCAGTAGCGGTGATAAAGACTGGTATTTTCGTTATTTGGATACTCAATTGAAAAAAAATAGAGCAAATCGAACATATAATAGAATATACTTATTGCAAACAATGTTACAGAATAAATTCGTACATAGTAAATACATTCGAAAATAATATGTCCATAGTTCAAAGGAATTTAGAGGAATTGTTACGATTTTGGAAACTAATCTTTCTCTCTGTCTCTCCCACCCCCCCCTTTCTCTCGCTATAAATACCGAAAGGAATAATCATCGTAAAGATCCGTCCGTAATATGTGTCATTTTCTCATTTTTAAATCAAATCAATGAATCTCTGGTACATATATATGTATACTGGTACATATATACATATACTGATATCAGTATCGCCCCTATTTTAGTTTCCCTTAAGGATTCACTCCCTTTTTGTATAACCGAAACAGGAAACAGAACTAACTAATTAAATAATGACGATTAAGATCCTGCTTACTTGCACACCATTGAAACTGGTAAAATGTACTGAACCCTGTATTTCTAGGAACAACACCTGTATACAACTACATTATTGCAAGAATAAATATTTCATTTCAGAATATATTTACATGTCGCATATCATCCATATTGATTGTACCTCCTGGTACAGTGAAAAAATACCTGGGGCATATAAAGAGCGGACATGATGTTTACATAACAACTCCATTTTAGCAATAATTGCTACAGAACCCTAAAAATACGCACAAGGTACAAAGTCTTCGTTATCAATTATAAAATCTTTTCTTTAGCATACATAGCATCAATCTGGCGTAAACTCAGTCGCGACCCCAAGCCCCGGGGCTCAAGAACGGCTTAATTAACTTAATAAATACACACTCCATTTCATTACGCGCATACGTCAAATATTATGAACGTCTATACACGTCGAGATGGAGATATGCCTTTGTCGATGTGCGTGATTACGACAAGGCTGCTAAATTACAGACTGTTTTGGTATATTGATAGACAAATATACACTTGTATATTAAGGCACTAGCTAAATGGAGTTCGTTATCACGCTAGCACATTTTTGAAGACATAAATTGACAGAATTCATTATCGACAAATCTGTATCATACGGTAAAATTACAAACGTTTTACAAAAAAATAATTTTGATTCTAACCAGTTTGGAAATGTCTATAGGTGATGGTAAACACATTCTATCAGGTAGGCCATCAGGCTATCTGCTGTTCTTAAGCAATAAAAAATATTCAAACACTCAGACCAACAAAATAGAACGAGACTGAAGCTCCCAGAGTGAAGTCTGCTAAAGGAATCCGATTTTGGGATAGGAAGCGGATCATGCCGCATTACTTTATAAGAACTTGTAGATACTAAATAATGTAATTAGTACAGATAAAGGTGGAATAGTTTCCAGTGGATACAATATTATAACCCACACAGACGCAAACATTTATAGCTACTACATAAGTTTTTAAAAAAATATTGCATCCGTCTATACTTTTATTTAATTCATGGTGCGGCTCTATCTGGGATAATATTACAGATAGTTTCGTTGTATAAAAAAATAGCAAAAACTCACCAACCTGTATATGTGCAGTCGCATGCCGGGCCCGGTTGTAGTAATTTAATGTATCTGTTCCTTTCAACTTTTTTGTTATAGAGAAGTTGCCAGTGTTAGAAAACTATTACTTTTATGTAATTGCATATATTTCATTACATTTAATTTAAACTGTACAAATGTACACAACACAGATATAGGCAGTTTCAGATATAGCTATGGATATAATGCGTTATTTATGTTTAATACTCACAGATAATGTATGTTTAGTTATATACGCTGATGTCACTATGCTTTATCGGGGTTATTTATTAACGCTTTGAATAAGACGCATTCGGCCACAGCCTAAACCTTTAACACTAACGCAGATGAAGCCTCAGTACCTGAGTTAAACATGTTAGTTTCCTAATTTTTTGAATTTTGTGAATATAAAGCATTTTCTTTTGAGTATTGACTCCAATAATAATACAACCCATCAGTTTTATTATAAATATATTATTTTAAGAAAGTTAACTGCCCTAAATGTGTTGTAACATGCAATATGACTGAGGATGCTCAACATGTTCTGATGGAATGTGTTCGGAAATAAGACGTACGAAAAAATCTACTTGGAGAGCGAGATTTAACTGCAATAGCGTCTTGGCATATCCGTTATCGAGAGATGCTAAAATATTTTTTGAAATTGTGTAATTCTATTTTTAGTACTTATAAATTCATTAGAGATTATATTTTAAATGTTATTTAGGATTTGGGTATTTTACGGGGTGAAAAAGCCGTTAAGCGGCAAAGCCCTTTCTTAATAAAGATTAAAAAAAGTATATTATTAATACATAACCCAGTAGCTTTAAACGATCGACTTATGTTCCGCATCAAATGACACTGCCCCAGACTGCTTGGCACCGATTTTTTGCCATAGTTCTAAAATAAACATTGGTGACAAATGTGGACGTGTGTTAGAAAAATCCCAGTCGGATATGGTCACGAGACATGTGGTGGAAGTATTTCACTTTTTGTCTTGTTGCTTTTGGCTAATGTGGTGCTACCGCGTTCGAGAAAAAAAGAGTGGCCGATGCATAAGGAAATCGAAATTCCTATAAAAAATATTTCTTTTATATATTTTGTTACGATAATAAGACATTTGAGTGGTGTGTCTATATTAGATGTTTTGGAACTTTTTTACAATAAATATGTTTTTTTGCAAGAGTTCCGCAGACAGGCAGACGGCCCACTTGATGGAAAGCGGTTACCATCGCCTATGGACATTTGCAACACCAAAGCTGATATAAATGCGTTACTGCTCTGTTAAGTGAGATTGGAACCTGGTCACTCATGCTGGAACACAACTCAAGGCTTTTATGGTTGCATACTCTAGACCAGGGGTGGAAGCCATCCAGTTGGGCACAGGTAAAAAAATATCATTATTATATCTTACCAAATTTAAATGTAGAGAATTGATATGTTCTAATGATCATCAAAACTCCTGTAGCCTCATTGAGCTTTATATTTTAGGTAAAAATTTCAACATTTAATGTAAATAAAAATAAATTAACAACTTCACATAATCCAACTTCTTGTTTTTCTTCTCTTGCTAGACGCAAAGATACGCTGGAAGAAAACTCTTTTAGGGTTAAGCTCGCCTTTGTACAGCACCTCAATTTAAAAGTCTTATATGTAGGTAACTCTTTTGTGTGCATTAAATATAACGTATTCTAAAACCTCAGAAGATAAGTTTAGATAGTAAGAATAAGTTAACATCCTTTTCAAATATACCCAGGTCTTTTAAAAAATAGAATTCGCAATATTGGAGAGAGGTACTAGCTTTTGCATAATGTCATCACTGGAACCAGAGGTACCTAGACATAGCAATATTTATGAGAGTAAAATAAAAAGCAACACAAAAGGATATTTATTTAGCAATGAAAATAGACGATGGACGATAACCCTCATGTAAACAATACAGCAAAACAAGCCCACTTCGGGTCATTAAATAAAACGATTACAACCAAAAACCTAACAGCTCTTCAAACAGCAACCGGTTGAAATTACTCCAGAGCGGAGTGTGGGTAAACAGAATCATCATTGTAACACGTGTAATTTCGCGTTCACCGGTCATTACTTTTGACCGGGTGCCGGTGAGAGCTGCGCGGGGCTAGGGCTGGCGCGGTTTAAGTATAAGATCATATAAAATAATAAAAATATATTATTCATTCGACTTCATTTCTACCGGCTTCCTTTTTGATATATTAAATCTTGTGTACCTTTAGAAATATTGTAGTGTTTCTGTTCTAAGTATTATAACATATTTTAATGAAAATTAAATATGTTAAAATCCCTAGAATTAGAACTAGTAGCGAGTAGTACAAGTATTACATTTTCGTATATGTTTAAATTGAATTATGTAGAGTTCAAAAGATACAAATAAAAATTTGCTGCGCACGATCGAAATCGCTAGCACAGCTAGGTATTTAGAAAATATACATATTAGACTAGTAAACAAGTGCCTTTTGGACCAACTTTTTTCAACAGTCTCCGAAAATTATAAATGAGGTGTCATTCGATTCGGAATGGCATCTAGATGATATTTGAAAAACATTAAGTTCCGCTTGCAAAAATTGTAAAGTTATTAACATTAACTAAAAAAAGGGGGGTTTAGTTTTTTGCAAATCTCAAAAAGTAATAAAGATTTTTCATATTTCGATAAACAAAATTACAAATCTTTTCTGTTTACAATATTAGTATAGATAACATCTAAGTATTTCTACAACAACATACTGGTTATACCTCGCATTACTTTTTAAAATGATAAATTTAAAAATTATACAATCCTAACTAAATAGCTTAACTGTTAATTGTTTTCATTTTTGACATATAGAAATTAAAAATTAGATCGGGTGCCAATTTTCTCACTATGCGGGATTCTGAAGAACGTGCAAATAGAGAAAAAGTTTAGATAAATAGATAACACTATTACACACTAAAATAAACTTTAAAAAAACATATTTGCAATACTTCTTAGCAAAAGAATAGGTGGCCTTATGGCTAACAGCAATCTCGTCCGGGCAACCTAACTTAAAGGAAATTCTTAACAAATCTGACGATTTATAGATTTGTTAACAATAATTTATAATTATAGATAAGAAAAAATAAAAAGTTTATAGGTAAAAGTAATTCAAATGTCTTGAATAGTTGGAATATTGTGCCAACCCTAAGTGTAGGGCCCAGGTGAATAATTGAGCGGCACATGAGAGATGGACCAACGAAAATATGAAATGATCCTGTCCGTATTTCGGGGTGCGTTAACCTTCTAGTACCGTGATATAACAGGTTGAGACAAATGACACTTTGGATTAGTGTTGTAAATGTACAAAGTTCATTTAAAAAGATTTGTGAGGTAATTAATGCTTACCCTATTACGTATTTATAATTTTCTTGCATTGTCATCCAAATCCATGATTTAAATTTCGACTAACCAGTTCAATACAAAGTGTCACCCTATTTGCAAAAGGAAACATAAATTCCGATAACAACACAATCATAACATTTTCATGGGACAGCAACGTAACGGCGTTTAAATACTGAAACTCCGAAGAACCTGCATTTCTGTATCTACGAAGGATAGCTCTGCCCTCCTTATAGCAAATACAGTACTTGGAAGAAGCGGTAAACATATTTTTAAACATATCCATGCTATATAACTTTTTAATATATCTAAAAAACAAAAAAATATATCAAGCTTTATGTATAGATAGCGCCTTAGGATACCATTTTTGCAAACAAGTGAAAAACCCAAACATGTTTCTGCAAGTGCAATTAGTAGGGCAGAACTACTTAAGAGTAATTTTTATAATACCTTTATTATTCCCTACCTACCTATGTAATTTAATAAACCGTTTGCTGGGAACATGTAAAAAATATTTTAAAAAAGACTATTTCGACTTTAGTTATTTTGATTGGTTTAATATCCATTTCATAATTCCACTGAAACAAACAACGAAGTTTAAAGTAGTAGTGGAATAATAAAAATGTTAGTATAATAGATTGTACTTTTTACTTTCGTTTAGGTTTGCGTTTGATCACTGTCTTACCTTTCTATTACTTTCATCATAGTCTACAAATATTTGTAGATTTTCGGAAAATCCTTAGAAATATAATATAATTTGAATGGGAGTTTCCTTAGATCTCTATAAGATGCTTATAAAACGGCTAATTACATTTAAGGTGATCAGACCGCTACTGCCTACCTCATAATAATATAGATAGTGGATAAATATGGAGATCACATAGGAACAAGGTAACGAATGTTAAGATGTGAGGTAAAGTAAAATTTTCATAAAACATGGATTTGCTTAGATTTATTTTTATTTATGGAGGACAGCTCATAGTCAGACCACATGATGGAAAATGGTTAGCGTCGTCTATGGACATTTGAAACACCAGAGGTGCTGCCTTGAAGGGCGGATTGGAACCTGGTCACTAATACCCCTGTTATGGCAGCATATTCAAGACCAGGGTGATGGCCATCTAGACGCAAATGTCCTATCATCTGGCTATGGGTTATTTTTTCACCTTTTATGACAGGTCACCTAGCAGCATGAATTTGTATTTTTTCTCTGTTCCTGCAAATTAGATAATAATTTGTGTTAAATATCAGATTTTGTAAAAAAAACACTACAACTACAAAATTCTTACTAAATAAACTACATAAAACAATAGTTTAGAAAGTCATCAACTTAATACCAAACCAGGAAGTTAACTTGCAAGCAATTACTTAACAAAAAAGTGTGTTAATCCCTGTACGATGTAGTAAAAACGCATAAAACAAATGGGGGCACACGTCGAGTGGCCGAACCGGGAAGCGAACCCGACACCACGACCGCGGCCCACCAACGACTCTTCCTTGGCGAGAGCAGTTTTTGTGATAATAAAATTTATAGTTCCGGCCACCTTAATGCCCGGCACGTGAGTAAATATGGAGCGTGGAGGGCCAGCTTTGATACTCCACAACGAGGGATATAAACATTACAGATAGGCAAACGTCCGATCTTAATACGAACTGTTATGAAAATATATGCTGTAATCAAATTTTATATATCGGCATTTATTACATTGCATATCATAAAACAGCTTGTTTCCATTCATTAATTACCTAATTAAAAATATTCATAAGATTTTTTTTACATTTATTGATACACAAAACAAATTACAACCATAGAAATTAAAACATTAAATTAGGAACTATACAAATCTGAATTGCAATCCATCAAAACCTTTGGGTATGTGCATACAGAATAAAACATCTAACTGATCACGTGTAAACACTTATGTGTATATATACATACACACGCGGACTCACTTCTACACGCACACACATACAAACACACACTCATACGATACTATCTAGTTAAATTATAGTATCATTAACACTGTTAAATATGATTTAAGGTTTTTTATTAAAGATAGTAAGAGTCTATAAGCCCCTAAAATCATGGAACAAAAATGGTTTCCCTCAACTGAGATGAGAATATTGACTTAAGATAAACGTGTGGTGTTACAATAATGGATAAGGTGAGAAATGAGCACTTTAATTAGACGATCTTTGAAAGTTACACCCGTGACTGAAAAATTGAGAAGAAGGACTAAGACGGTATGTGCATTGGGCACATATTGACGAGTGATGAAAGTCATGTGACAAAAAATATTTTAAACTAGAAGATCGATAGATGAGGAGGACTCCTCCTAGGAGGAGTCATATCACACGTTTCTTAATGCAAATGATATTCTTAAGATGGCAGCTAGAAGAAAACTTCACCTAGCTACCCTATTGTTTGGAATAATATCTACACGAAATCCAACATGAAAAAATGGACTGGAGACAAAATAGGACGCCAGAATACAGTGCACGTGTTGTTACTAAGCCTTTAGCGACGTCTAAACATAGGACAGCAGCGTTTAGGGGTTGTTTAAAATTTGCAGCAACTCATTGCTGGAATGATCTCCCACCACCTTTAAGAAATATGAAGTCAGCAATTTCATTTAAAGTTCAATACAGAAAATATTTGATGGAGGAACAAAAGAATGACCTCACCTACCACAAATATTAATTAAAGTGTTGAACTCAACGTGGACTTGAAAATAACGCATAGCCTTTTTTTGCCATAATACATATGTATTTTTTTTCACAGCACTATTTTTGATATATCTTTAAGTCTTTTGTAATTTCACTATATATACCTATGTGATTTAATTTTATTTAATAATATTACTATATTAATTTGTTTTTCTAATATAATCACAGTATATTTATGTGTATTTGTATTTGTGTATATGCTGTGTGTTTTTATGTGTACATGTACTTATATGTTATTGGGTCAAGTTTTTGGAGGTTGGCACTGAAAATCAGCGCTGTATCGGGTATTGAAAAAAATTCGATACAGCACAATGCTGAGTTGTCAACCTCGTTGGCTAAAAAACTCGACGTACGAGCCTTTATTTTGTTTATTTATTACACGTTTACGTGTAAAAAAAATCAATTTATTGTGTTTTTTTTTCTTATAGCGTCGTATTTTTAGTCAATAAATCTTTTTTCTTTCTTTCTTTCTTCTTAGATAGATGTGTGAAGAATAAAATGATTTGTGGAGTAATAGCCGATGTAAGCTAGAATAAAGGAGTATGGAAGGAAAATACATTGTATCGATCCCAAATCATTGGGGTAGTGTGAAATAAAGCGAATAAGCGTATAGAAGTTAATTTTTGTGGTTTACTACTTCACATATATTGTTTAAATTTTAAAACAGTACTCGTTGAAAGAAATATTTTTTAAGCTCTATCACCTCGATTTGTTCAGAATTATTCACTTCATAGTTTAAAAGTTAGAAACTCCTAGTTACCACAATTTTCATAACTTTGAGTGCTAATATCTCGCCAACAATTGATAATTTTAAAGTTTTTAAGAATCATCATTATATTTTTCAAGATCTGAATAACAAATACACTACACTTAAAACAATAATTAAAATATTATTTCAAGTGAAAATATAAAATTATATCTGTTATGTAGGGCGTTGACCCCCTTCTTTATTTTTTTAAGAATATCACTACATAACTTTGAAGCACGAAATAGGGCACTTTTCTGTTGTTTCTATGTAGATTCGGTCGTTTTCGAAAAAAATTGTCACAAGGACAGACAGGGAACTGGACATGACAATTTCACAAGGTTTTCGTTTTTAATAAAATGGCCACGGAATCCTAATAATAACACTTACTCACAAAAAAGCTCACAGCGCCATCCGTTTTCATAAGGTAATTTCATGAAAGATCAACGAGCTTACAAAAAAGCCCACAAGTTCCGCTCGGCAATCATAGATGGCGGTTATCTTAACGTAAGCTTCTTTCATACAAAGTTTATAAGAATATTTAAGAAGGTTAAAGAAATTATGTTTAAAAACTTATTTATAATATATTAATGTCAGTATTCAAAAACTAAATTATTTATTTTGATTATTATTTAGTAATTTCCGATCCAATTCCGAAATAGTAGACCTCATGGCCGAGCCCAACAAATTAGGGAGATAAAATCTCACCGTCTCGGCTGACTCGGTCATGTAGAACCAATGAAGAAGGATCGGGGAGTGAAGAAAGCGTACTTGAGGCGACCAGTCGATCGGCGACCAGTTGGTAGTCCCAAATATCGCTGGAAGGATAGGCTTGAAGCTGACCTGACCGCACTACAAGCCCATAACTGACAAGACACTCACTGCACACGACAAAGGAAAGTGGCGTGCTCTCGTTTCGGAGGCCAAGACTCACTTTGGGTCACTGAGACAACGGAGCTAGTTAATTTGCAAAAGCAACTTCAATATTATTTTTTTATTGTGCAGTTTTTTTAAAGCATGTGTTTTAAAGGTAATTGCAAGTGAACAATAGTCGTCAGATAAGTACTTTTTTATACTAGGTACCTAAACTGTTCGATAGCTGCAAATAGGGAATAGCTACAGCTTTTTGGCAAATTTTAAACATTAAAGTTCCTGAGAAAAATTATTGTCATATAGTTACCTATATTCACAAACAGATAATAGACTGACGCACTGTTGATTGGCTGGGTATGACCTTATAATAGGGGGTTTTTGCTAAAATAGCTACGACTTACAACGTCCTTGCGGCGTTAAATCTCGGTGATGTTCGTTTTTTTTTATTGCACGAGTTCCGCAGAGAGGCTGATGGAAAAGATTATCATCGCAATACTAAAGGCGTTACAAATGCGCTGCTGCTCTTTTAAGGAAGACGGAAACCTGGCCACTAATACCGGAACACAACTCAAGCTTGTTATAGCAGTATACTCAGGATCAGGTGTGGTAGCCATCCAGAAAACCAACTACCCTGCCACCTAACTGTGGGTTTACGACAGGCCGCCCAGCCGCGGGAAAATTGTATTCTTTTTCATTCCTGCACGGATATCGTGTCATCCGCTTCGAAGTCGGACTCCATTTTTCTACTTTCTTTTTACACCTCCTTCGGTCTTCGGCACCCCAGTTTCTTAACATCATTGCTATAGATATTATCCTCCATGATATAAAGTCATCATTTCTTGGATCTTGGGGCTTGGCGAACAAAGCAACTTAACATTCTTTCTTCCATTCGTTCTTTTAATTAATGTACTTCTAAATGTTCTAATTCGATCTTTTTTTATCAAACATTAAATTGGTTAATGTAATTCGATATACATGTTTGCGGATAGCGCTATGTGCAATAAAAGTGAGTAAATAATGAGTATTGTGAACGAATGTGAAATCATTAGTTGCGGCCCGTTTTATATTTTATTCGGTAGTGGACATGTTAAAAAGCGGCCATGCATAATTACCTCCCACGAGAGCGAACATAGCGATCTTTAGAGACTCATTTGTTAAGATAGAAATTATTATTTGGATTTCGACAACCCAAAACAAATGTAAATTAGAGTAGGATTTCATAGAGTAAATTAAAAAATGAGTATAATATATTAAGAAACTTTAATATACAAACTACTATATTTACCTACCTGATAATGGTAAAATTGCTAAAAACCTATCCAATGAGAGTCTTTCAATCACACTTAGTTTTATTATACGTTGAAGGCCCTTTAAAAAATGATCAGGGGTCCAAGAGGCCGCTTTTGGAGAATTGATTAGAAAATAAACTTCGCATTATAGAATATACAGATATGATCTTTATAAAGATGGGCAAAAAAAAGATGTATCCGAAAAATAAATTTATTTTTGATTCTTCATTTTATCTAGAACTACTTTAACTTTCTTTGGAGGAACTTGCCGAAATGCTGGGCAGCTTAAATGAATCTTCCCGACGGGTCGGTCTCGGTATGAATTTGGACAAGACGAAAGTCATGTTCAATGAACACGTCATGCCGAGACCGGTAAACGTCGATGGCGTCCCTCTGGAATTTGTGCAGGAATATGTCTACCTTGGACAAAAAATACAGGTAGGCAGACACAACTTCGAGGGGGAAGCCAATAGGAGGATTCAGTTGGGCTGGGCGGCATTCGGCAAGCTTCGTCAAGTGTTCTCTTCGACCATTCCGCAATGCTTGAAGACAAAAGTCTTCGAGCAGTGCGTCCTCCCCGCCCTGACCCACGGGGCCGAGACGTGGACACTGACGGCAGGATTGGTCCACAAGTTCCAAGTCACTCAACGGGCTATGGAGCGAGCTATGTTGGGTGTTTCTCTTATGGATAAAAGTAGAAATGAGGATATCCGTAAGAGAACCAAAGTAACCGACATAGCTCGCAAAATTAGCAAGTTGAAGTGGCAGTGGGCTGGTCACGTCTGTCGCAGGACCGATGGCCGTTGGAGCAGACGAGTCCTGGAGTGGAGACCGCGTCTCGGTAAACGTAGTGTCGGACGCCCTCCAGCCCGATGGACCGACGACCTATGCAAGGTCGCTGGTAGGCGCTGGATGAGAAAGGCAGCGGATAGGTATGAGTGGCGCCGTCTTGGGGAGGCCTACGTCCAGCAGTGGACTGTGAATGGCTGACGACTACTACTACTACTTTAACTTTATTTAATTGAGCACACTTGATTACGACACAAACAAATAGTAGTTAACTAAAATACATAGTCTGTGAACCGATACCCCACATGCTTATGTACGAGTATAATGTAATTTGCCCTTCCTTCTATAAATATTATACCTACGCCTAACTTTCACTTTTACGCAATTTTATTTATCTTCCTGATAAGTTTTATTTGTATGAACGATATTTTAATGGGCTATTTGGCTATGAAACCGTAAATATATTCACAAATAAATATTTATTATCTAAAGTCCTCTCGATGTATTTTTTTGTTCGTTGCTGGACTCTTTTATATGCGTTTGTCGGTGAATTACAACGACAGGCCTGTAGCCAGTGAAAAACTGTTTAAACAACTACTCATGTGTGTATATACTATTTGCACATAGCACGTACCACATAATGTATCATTGGCACAAGGTATTATATAGGTAGATATAAAATAAATTTAGGTAGTGTACATCATCGCAATTTTATATTTAAAGTGGAGTTGTCATTGTGTGTGGTATGGTAAATGGTATTAATATTCACCGTTATACTCCTTCTGATTTTTAGGGTGTTGTAGCCATTTTTGATAAAAATGGAAACCGTATATTGTCGCCGTGTCCATCCATCTATGTTCCCTATGTGTTAGTAATTTAAATTAGTAATGAAAAGGGGAGCATTGAAATAAGGTTTTCCAAAGTGTATATATTAGTACAACGCGCAAGAGTTAACTTGAGACTTCGCTTGGGTGACTTAAGCGCGAGGTACGCGTAGATTGCGAGGGCGGTAAGAAGGCGGGGGTCGGGAGAGGAGCCGTATTCCGCTCAGGTCTCAAGTTAACTCTTGCTTATAATAGTATCTATATCTATTAATCCTGTGAGTAGCTAGGCAGATTTAGGAATGTAGGCAAATCTTCACGATGTTTCTTATTTAATTAAGAGTTTCTATTATTTTTTTCAACAAAAGCAGGTTAGAGCAAGATCCGTTAAGTAGTCTGTGAGATATGAGGCATTTTCGAAATGAAGAACAGAGTGGACATTTGTCAATTCTACGGAATCCTTTATTCAATATGGGAAGGGTCAAGAACTCATTGAAATAAGTCTCTCTCTTTCTCTCTTGTCATTCGCCTTCTCCCAAATATTTAGGGTCGGCACTATAAGTCTTTTCCCTCCACACTCCTCTATTCTGACATACATCCTTTGTCACACCATAAATCACCATATCATCCATCCTTCACACAATCTATACATCTCTGTGAAATAAGCCACGAATGCCCAATATATTTAATGTTGTAATATAGAAATGACTAAAAAACAGAAAAATCCTAAAATTTGATTATTGCACGCCATACGTCGTTCATTAGGAGTGTTTGTATAAAGCTTTCGCAGGTAATGAATAGATTTAATCGTTGGCTATTAAATCAACACGGCGGCTGGCAACGGCAAACACGCTCATGTCTATGTTTGCTAAGATTCACCCTGATTGCACCTGGGTATGGTGTGTGCCAAACATAATGACCTCTGGATTACCCTTACAAGGATACGCCATAACTGGTTTTATGTGAAGAGCCGTTTATAGCACGGCCATCTATTGCTAACTTGGAGGCGGTATACTTATAGATAAAAAAGAGAACAAAACACCGAAACAGACTTAAAATTTGCATAAAAGTATGGGCAAACTAGCATAGTCAAGAGAGATAGATGTAAATAGAAATTACTCAAAATCGGTTCACAAAAAAAGGTATTGCCGAAACAACACCTCGTTCATTACACATATTTTATTTGATTTGATTAGGTAATTCATTTTATTTTTTCAGAATCCAAATTCCAATAGCAATGAAATTTATATAAGACCAGTTTGAAGCTGTATTTATTTATATGCAACACAAAAAATGAGAAAAATCGGTTCTGATATAAAACAATTATGGCTGAACCTAGACATATATTCATATAGTAGTAAATATGTATATAGTAAGTAGCTTTTTTGTATTTTTAGGTTGAAATATTGTAAATAATTCAACTGTAGAAATATGTTATACATATATTTCTTTTAATATTCGATGAATTGAGAACCTTCTCTTTTCTTAACTCAGTTAAACAAAAGTCATCTTAAAGTTTTGCGCAAATTATGTATAATTTTGTTGATACATTTGCAAAAAGGGTAAAACATTTTTTATAGGTTTTGTAGTCATTTAACACTGAAATGTAGACTGAAATGTAGATTGGTAGATTATAATGGCTTTTAAAGGAATTTAAAAGCCATTATAGCAGAGGAAATATCTGCAAAATATTTCAGGATTGTTGATTGTTGTATACGAAAAAATCGAGAGACGATTGAAAATAAACAACTGTTTTTTTGTGTTATTCACAGAGAGACCACCTACAACTAACTGGACACAGACACACCGCAAACCCGAAAACCTACATACATGCGATTTCGTTAAAATAAACAAACAAAAATCTGGTGCACGGTGCAGTTCAGCTAAATCGATACGGCGGTGAATCGAACGATCCGCCCGTCAAACTTTTGTAATACAGAAGCCGCTCTCCACTGCGCGTATCAACGCCAACCCTGCAAAACTATCCAAATAAAAATACCTCACTGATACCACAGTATAAAAGGAAACTTACAGTAGAACATCGCTTTTGAAGACTCAGAATACTATGCAACCTCTAAATACGGTATTAAGTAAGTCTCAAGTAAGGCTACCAGATCAAAAATAAACTAAATAAGAAGAGTTTGGTTATTTGAAAAATATTCTAAACTATAGAAGAGTATACAGTTATTAAATTTTCCATGTTCCATTATAAATATTCCATTTGCTTCGACACTTAAGTTTACTAGTAATTAACTTTTTTTTCTCTTTATATTGAAGGGACTTTCAAACTTTTTTACAATTTTGTTTTTGATTTGAATCTACAATGTTACGTCAAGCTTATTTGTCCTAAACTTATTTTAGTATATATGCATACTAAAATATTTTCAAAAAAGTAATCATTGTTGATGAACTCCAAAACACCGACTCGCCGGGATATTTTAGAAGTGGACTAATTTATTTGTTTTAATTTATTTAGCAGTTAATTCTTATAGAGTAGAATATAGAATTCTTACCACCTAGCAAACTAAAATTACCAGTTATGTATACAGGGACTTCTCCTATATCTAATCGATCGTTGATTTGCCTTACTCTACGTTAAAATTTTACATTAGCTTCGAACAAGTAATGTTGAAATTTAACCGATGATAAAGGAATTTAAAGAATAGTAAGATATAGGAACCAACCAAGAAAGTTCCAGAATAAGTGTGATCCCAATAATCGAGATACGTACGTAGTACACCTATCTCGGTAATTTCAATCCAGTTTGTGACAGCATGAGGTTGTATTTACCGCTCACTTACCCGCACACCCCGAGTAAAGACTCCGTCTATACCTACGAATTGGTATACTGGTTATTTAAACTGTGTTAATACACTTACAAAAAGAAATATAATTCGCATTCGAATTCAAAAAAGCGTGATATCTCGAGGAGAGTTTTTTTGGTAAAATATCCCCAAAAGTAGGTTAGTAATTCGGGTTTCGACAAAGAAATACGTTGAACAATACAACCTTTCCGACACACTATTACACGGTGGATATAATTAGCTATGGTGTATGGATTTAGATTTTGTTGTTGCGATAATTTTTTGAATTCACTGAATAAACATCTGTTCGAGATTTTGCAATTCGACAAGCGAATAAACTCATTCAAATGTCATGTTGGAAAACTGAGCCGTCTATTTAACAATGACGCCCAAAAAATGGCCAGAGTTGAATATATTACAGAATTTATTTTACTTATGAGGTAATAACAGTGTAGAATTATTACGAAAATGATACAATACGCATTTCACAATATTTAAAAAAAACCTTTTGTTATAGAGTCCGTTAAGTATAGGTTCTTATCATTTATCTCATTACAGTTTGCCAACATTTTTATTGCTAAAGTACAGGAGACAGTCTGTCGATCCACCTGATGGAAAATGGCTACCGTCGCCTAAGGATTATTCGTGCAGGAACGGAGAAAGAATACAATTTCCTGCGGCCGGGCGCCCTGTCGTAAGAGGCGACAAAACAACCCACAGCCAGGTGGTAGGGCATTATCCCGACTCTGGTCTAAACTATGTCGCTATAACGACCTTGAGTTGTGTTCCGGCACTAGTGACCAGGTTCCAGTCTCCCTTAATAGAGCAGCAGCGCATTTGCGGCACATTTTGTGTTGCAAACGTCCATAGGCGATGGTAACCGCTCTCTAATAGAGAGTGGGCCGCTTGTCTGCTGTACTGCTGCAATAAAAAAAAAGAAAGAGGACGTTTCCAATACTAAAGACACTACTAATGCTCCAGGCCCCGAACTGGAGACTGGACCGTGACATCTGATACTGGAACACAACTCAAGGTGACGTATTTAAGACCAGGGTGCAGATGAGCAATACCCTGACTGTAGGTTGCAGGAATAATATTGATTCTCTCTTATACGGATAATATTATTCAGCTTCTCATGCCATGGGTCTTTATGGCCTTTATGCAGAAGTATGTTTTTAAAAAACAATGTATCATATAGAGTGTAACGAGGCAAATTGGATGAAAGCAAATCAAATTAAAAAATACCTCATTAATCAAAAAGTATTCAAGGATCTTACTAAAACTAATTTACGTTGATAGTATTTATGTACTCCGTGTAGTTGTATAACCTGAAACCTTTGCAGAATTTTCAAGCAGTTCAAAAATTAGAAGGATAATTTTTACACACGGATATGACAATATCAGAATTTGAAGTTTGTTTGAAAGTTGCACTCGTGATTGAAAAATTGAGAGAAAGAAGATTAAGTTGGTATGGGCATATAATGAGGAGGGATGAAAGTCACGTGACAAAAAGAATGTTAAACTACAAGATAGATGGGTACAAATGTAGGGGTATACTAAAAAGGAGGTGGATGAATTGTGTGAAGGATGATATGATAATATGTGGTGTGACAGAAGATGTATGTCAGAGTAGAGGAGTGTGGCAGGAAAAGACATATTGTGCCGACTCCAAACAATTGGGATATGGTGAAAGAATAAAGAAATGACAATGACAAGAATGGTTCTGTTTTTGACAAATTAGATACCGGACCCTAAAAATGAATATATATAGGCACGCGTTGAACCAAGGCCACCGTGACCTTCGTCAAGCTGTCTGACAGATTAATGCCCATATCACTTGGTCGCAAGCACAGCAACTGGTGAAGCGAGAAATTTATTATAAAATACATAAATGCACTTATCTCGCAAGTACAGATGTCGGATGTCTGCTCTATAATTGATTTAACGGAAATATGACGGTTTTGCACAATAACTTACGTAGGAAATATTTGTCATTTGAAAAAGCAGACGTGTTTCAAATATTCCAATTTTAGAACTTACATTATTTCCTTTATTTAGTTTCTTCTAATTTTTAGTATTGTTCAGTGTGTATCTGTCTTTAAAAAAAACCAGCTTCAAAAACTAAAAAGTATAAAATAACACTTATTTCTATAGCTATTTTTAATTATAATATCTCATTTTTTATTTATATTATCTTAAATGTCTTAAAGTCGGTGCTTAGTAATTTTCAAAATATAGTAATTTTTATGTTTATATTGAACCGACTTCAAGATGTTTTAAATAATATATATTAAAAATAAGATATTAAAATTAAAAATAGCTTTAGAAATAAGTGTTATTTTATACTTTTTAGTTTTTGAGGTCGGTTTTTTAAACGAAGTTTTTTTTTTATTCCTTATTTTTTAGTGCGTAGCTATTTGTAAAATATAGGTCCTAAGAGACGGGAACGGATTTTTTTTTCAAAAAATGAATACTTCTGGACCAAATTATGTTAAATTTTAGGGGACCAAACGGCAACTATTCCGCATCGAACAAAAAAGAACCACGTAAATCGGATCATAAATTTCAGAGTAATCGAGTACATACATAAAAAAATATACCGATCCAAAATTAAGGGATAAAAATGAATCGTCTAATATCGGATGTATGCTGTCATCATGTTTGTCCCACGTTTTTTCTATAAGAAAATTATTATAATAACTTTATTTCTATTTGACACTTATTTCATTGCAATGAATAATTAGATTTTTGTTGCTCTAGAGCAAAGTTTCCATCCGTAATAGTTATTTTATACTTTTTAATTAAGTTCACAATCAAACTATGTTTTTATACATTTTCTATGTCTTCTTGTAGGCAAACTGACAAACAACTCCACTTCATAGCTCGCGATTACTGTTGCCCGTGGACATTTGCAGTACCAAGGGAGCCAATGTGTTGCTTACCATGATGACTGTTTAAATTTTTGGAGAACCGTATTTTGCAGCACACTGGAAAAACCGTAGGAGACAGTTGATTCCATTGCTTGCTCACAGCGTGCCCCATGTGCTGTTGATGGCTTCCAAGTGTAGAAGAAGTGTGGATGAAATTTCAGTCCCCGGTTAGTGGTGCGATGGTAAAATAGCGACGTAAGCATTAAATTAAATATCCCATAAGAGTTTATCATAGCTTTTTTAAACTATAAGGGCTGTACTTATAATCGTTTCTTAAATTTATAGAAACTGCTCAGCAAATGATTGATGAAAATCTCACCCATAAACTCCTCTTTAGTCGAATATTTTGGGTACGTCACAACCTGCTTTAAACATACTAATTTCATTTATCTGTGCTTGTTATAGGTACACAACAGGTAATACACGTTTATAAGTGAAAAAAAGAGATATTTACTGATTAAGGACTGATTCTGATTCTCTTACTTAAGAAATTCCTAATCGTTTCTTAACGAGATAAGTAAGACCGTAATTTTGGAGTGAGAAATGTACTAAGTTGTTTAATGAAATCATTGTTCATGAATAGATCGTTCGGGACGTTTAAATTGTGTATATTTTCCACGTTTCTAGATCGTTCAGCGTTGGCTACATACTGCGAGATAACAACCGATCGTTTTTGGGTGTGCGGCACTTTTCCGGACGCAAGCTGGCTTCGTTATCGCCTCTATAAAGCCAGAGAGTGTCCGATATACGAATGATAGTTTTTTTCCGTCTGTTTTTTGACGACCACACTAGAATTGAACTTGAGGTTTTTTGCATCTAACATTTGAATATCTACTAAAACTTTGTCTGTGTCTGAATTGACGGCCTCTACCGTTGAGTGGGTTAAGTTTTTGCCAGCCTATTTCACTGCAGCACACAGATTCGGGTTCGATTCCTACACTAGTAAATTTCGCAAACGAACTTTCCATTGTTTACTATGGATTTGGAGTCAGATCGGACCCAGAGTGGCCCGTGTAGTAAGTATCCATAATATAATCGCAATTTTATTAATGTTGTTTTGACTAAAACAAATTATAGGTGAAAAAAGTACTTATACTATTTTTAATTGGGATATTTTAATAATGTTCTACTAGGATGATTTAGATTCAAATTTGAACCAGGAAGATAGCACTGCAATTAGGTACCAGTTTTTTTGTGTTATATATGTTCAAGTTTGTCCCGTAATGGTTTAAATTGACGATTGGACCCAGTAGGTAGCGCCGCGATACTCCTCCTAAACGGTGTGCCTGATTATGATAAATTTTTCTTTTTGTTCATGTTGATTTGAGAATAGTTTAGGTTAACATTTGGTCCCGGTAGATGGCGCTGGAATCGGGTTCTAGATTTTTATTTGTTAATAAAAAAGACTAAACAGCCCCTGGCATACACAGCAATTTATAGGTATATGAATGAACACATTAAGTCGCCATTTATTCAATAACTTTCGTAGAGCTATAAAGCCAAGATACTAAGAATTTGTGTGTCTGGAAAAGTCTCCTTTAAAGTGGGTATATTTTCTCGAGGCTCGTTACACCTCAATATGTCGAATCTCGAGGGAAGGTCATAAAGCGATGCGGGCGGAGCGCGGTCGCGTCGCGGGCGCCCCGGCCACGGATCGCTGCCTCCAGCCGAAACGACGCCCTACTATTGGACCACTTAACATGAAACGTAGAACAAGCGGCGTTGTGCAAGTTGCAAGATGCACTTGAACAAAACATCACTGATTATCTTCAACCCCTTTCTTTAACATATATGTGAGAACACGTACAAAAAGTATGGCGATATGTTACCCGCAGCAATCGTTTCCAAAATGTCCGTGCCTGTTTTATCCCCGTAATCTCGTACAACCGGACAGGAACAGTACAGAGAGCTTGCGAAAGTCCCAAGTGAGCCTAACAGAAACCACAGAAAGCCTTAAAAACCCCCAATGGCCGCAGAACATCATTGTAGGCGGTTCAAGCCGCAGAAGGTACAACGCGAAGCCGCAGATTGGCCAAAGAGAGCCATTCTGATACCCTGAGCATGGAAATGGTTCCAGGGGCCTCATAGACACGCTACCGTAGGTTCTTAGCCCGATGTATGGACACCGGTGTAAGGTGCTTCCGCTCAAAATTTCTAACGATATGAGCATTTTAGGTAGATACAGGTGTCATAACAACTCACCGAGAGATGATGACATCTCTTGTATTACACACATAGGGCGTCTACTTGTGTACTGTATTCTATAAAAAAATACTTTTTTGTCTATTGCTCTACTTTAATAATGAATTGTGTCTTAGCGCCCCCAAAAGTTCTTGCACGGTTTGTTCTAGGTCCGATATAAGGCTGTAGACTCTGTGAAAAAACAAATTGAATATTTTTTTAAGGTACAAGTAGTAGTGGCAGCAATCCCGTATAAATAGGATCCCGTCCTTATCGCCGCAGATAAAACAACTTTGTCACGGCGACTGCTTCTTTCAATATGCGATAGCTTTGCCCTGCTCCATTTGCTACAACATTATGTTAACGTGCGGGATTCTATATTAGATTTTTTCCAAAGGAGAACGCGGGCTGAAATTTAAATCTCCTATAACTGAACCGTGTTGGAATTTGAATACATTGTATATTAATTATGCCTAGGTATATAAGGCTGTGATAAACATAATTTCTAATTGAAGTGAAACTTCATTAGAATCGTGATTTGAAAATCTATGAAACGAAAAAGCGACACTAAAAAGAGGTAAACTTAGAAATTTATAGGACTAAGCCTGCGAGAGTGACATACGGGTTTTTCATTGTACAGCACTGATTGGAGAGTCAATAAGACCGATGATTCAACTTTGGCCCAGTTTGGAGCGAAATAAAACTGATAATAATATTTTTTTACTTTAACAGTGAATAATTTGACTATAAATAATATGTTGTAGGCTAAAGGAATTTATATTTATAATCATAAAAGTTAGAAAATTATCTGTTAGTAGTAATAATTAACGTCAAAGACTTTCTACAATCACAGATTTCGCCAAGGCTACATTGTTAATTTAACTTTAACAATAAACAAAAGGGTATATATGCGTGTACGTGTCAAATACATGGTAGTGTGTGTAATATTTTTTTATTGATTTAATGTATTTTTTATGCATAATTTAAAAAAAAAATATTCGTCGTTTCTTCGCAATATAAACTACATGTGTACGAAATTTCATACTCCTCCGTCCGCGCAACTTTCGTAAGAAAGGTTACAAAGATTTCGCTTCACGTATTAATAAATAGATTTTAGACAATTCCAAAATTATGTTTCTACTGCCATCCATTTCTACGACCTTGTACCCCCAATTTGAACGTAATTATACTCAAACATGAATCCACCTTCTGCGAGGAGCGATGGAAACAATCGATTATCATTTCACGGATTAATTGTGATGCGTTTAAACAAAAAGTGCGTCGGGTCGGCCTGCTGCCAACTAATGACCCTATAAACTTGAAATTATACGCTCCGTTAGTTCGACCAACCGTTGTTTCTATACGATGAACGGGTTCATTGCATTTCCTTGAGAGGGTCTGTTTGTGCATGCTGCATGCATGTAGTCATGATATTGCTTTTATTTGTCTATGTGAATAAAGAAACTTTGAATGGCTGTCTGTAATTCCAAGATCGGCATACACAATGTAAGTATATCCTCAAGCAAAGAGTAAATTATGCTTGTAATATGGGTAATATACAACGCACTCTGGAGCTGATCCTAGTCACCCAGATCGTAGTAGAGAGCGGAAAGTTTATGTTGATTTACCACCCCAGGAATCGAACCCGTGCCGCCAAAGGCTTAGCCCACTCAGTTACAGAGGTCGTCATTGCCGTCAAAATAAATGCCAACATTGAGATGGATTGAGAAATAGGATATATAATCCTAAATTATGTTTTTAGAATTTTGTCTGTTAGTCTATCTAACGTGGTGTGACAGATGACTTATGACAAAATAGGGGAGTATCGAAGGAGACAAAGAGTATATCTAAATGCTAAACTCGAATAACCACCATAATGTCTATACGAATTTCAATACAATTTTTTTTAATAAGACACGCGAGTACCGCTGCATTTAGGTAAAAAGAATCTAAGCTATCGTTTAATTGAAAACTATGTCGGAATAAGCTAATTTTTAGCACCCGAACAAACACAAATCGCTCCCGGGAAAATTCCTGCGAGATTCCCGGGAAAAAAATTACACATTTTATTAGATTAAATTTGCAATCGATCTGTGAAAAAACCACATTGGAATTCTCATTCGATTTTTTTTCAATCTGGCCTTTTTACATCATTACCAGAAATATCCTGCGGGATTCCCGAGATAAAAAAAGCGCAGATTTTAAGTCTAAGGATTGCTGTTGATGAGCGACAACCGCATCGAAATCGGAAGTTTTAGCGTGAATCCCGAAATGAATATATCCATCGTTTATATAGTGTACTCCAGTTTTTTTAATAGCTTCAATGTACGGACACAGCATGTTCACAATGTTATAATATCACTAGCTGCGCCCCACGATTTTACCCGTGTAGTGATGGAAAATCTGTACATTTTTGGCAATTCACACTGTATCTTTATAAAATAGCCTATGTGTTATTCAGTAGTTTGACAGAATAACAAACATGCATCCATACATTATGACAACCTTTCACATTTATAATAATTTTTATAGATAACTATGTAGAGAAAAGAATATTTTTCTTCAAAAATGTATGTTCGCCCCCAAACCATTATGAACCCGCCGCTGCGTTCCCACACTCAGATTATCTGTTTCATGAAATCAGCGGAAACATTCAATCACAGCGACGGTTTTTCCTTTCCAGACAGATAAGGTTGTTTCCTTCAGGCTTCGCAGGGGGTGGGGTAAGAGACAGGGGGTGTGAGATCGGGAAGTGGCATTTGGCACGGGCAATTGACGACACTGATAGGATCGCGAGCTGAGTTAGCTGATATGTTGGTATCGCTGGAAGTTAAGACATTTTTTGGAGACACGCAAACGTAACCCCTCTATATTAAGACACTCAAGTTCAAAATGTTAACGTCTACTATACTTTGTACTTGACCTCTGTTACTTTATTTCTTGGATTTTACTCAAATTCAAATATGTGACAGCGTAAATAACATTGAGATGAACAAAGTACAGCATGTTTTACCCCATCAGGATGCACAAATGTTTAAATGGAGTCATAGAATATTCATATATAGTTTGAACTCAATGTTATTGAATAAAAGTCTTAAGAATTAAGCAAGTTTTACTTGTAGTTGTAGATGTTTACTTGTAAAAGATTTTAAATTTGGTTTTAAACCATTGTCATGTATTTCATTTAAGCAGTGTAATATGTTCAGTTTACAAAGTTATTGGCAAATTAAATAAATTTACAAATTATTTGAAAGACATTTGGTAGCGCATCAGCTAGCATATGCGTCCTAAAACTCAAAGGACGTGGGTTCGAATCCTGCCCGGAACGCATGCATCACTTAGGCAATTTTCTGACTTGCGCTACCAGCATTAGCTAGCATATGCGTCCTAAAACTCAAAGGACGTGGATTCGAATCCTGCCCGGAACGCATGCACCACTTAGGCAATTTTCTGACCTAATGTAAATATATATATTCTCACAATTAGCACGTTCTAACAACGGTGAAGAAAAACATCGTGATGAAACCTGCATATCGTATGTGTCGGATATTATGTCGGCACAGTTATAAGCTGAGTGCAAACCTTGTTTGCTGAAAATGTGCCGAAAAATTCTCAAAAAATGTTTTTATGTTTAAGATACATGTTAACAATGTATGTACGTCGCTATATCTTGAAATGATTATTTTTTCCTTTCTTTTCAACTTTAAGGTGACTTGCATTTATTTGAAAATCATAGTACAGACATTTCAATTCTTTTGCTACAGTCTACTATATTGAGCATAGATAATTATAATAGATATTGTGCCATAGGCACGATTTATTTCGATCAGAAAAAACAAAGCAGCAGTTGTTAATGAATTGCTTAAAACAGCAGGTTGAATGTTAAACGTTGTTAATTACTAAAACTTTAGGGCTGCCATATGACGTGCGCTTAAAAAATATATAAGAAAGACATAATCCACCTGTTACAGTTATATTTCCGTTTTTATTTGTTTAGAACCGTATTAAAATAAACGCCACCATTAGGTTAGCCACAGGAGATGCGCCGTTTATGCCTTTATTGGCTTTTTATTGTGTCGATTGTAAAACGCGACGTGTGATCGCGTAATGCTTGACAGCTGACGTTACTTTGACCAGCTAATATTCAAGGGCCGCTTGCATAAGGTTGCTTAAATTTACTTAAGAAACAAAAAATTGCTTATTTAATAATGTAAAATATGTTCATTGAAATGTAGATATATTTATTACACATTTTTTTTAGCTAAAATATATAGATAAGTTAAATTTATTAAAAGTTATTTATAAACGAAATCGATTTTTTATAACAAATCGTTTAGCAACGCATTAGGGCCTTAATAATTGATCCTTCATCGACCTGTCAAAAGTAAAATATATGCTTGGAAAGGGTATAGAAACAATAATTTTACAGTACTTGATGCCTGCCTATAAACACAAAGGTTCTGTTTTGCAGAAACAGATCCTTTGTGTCTTGGTCATATTCGCCCGTTTATCCGGACGACATATCCGACTGTCTTTGTATGTCATGTCTCTCAGTTACTACTGAGCATATATATATGAAATTGTACAGAAGTGTGTAATCTGGCTATCGTTCGTTACACATTATTTTATTGAATTCGCGAAAAAAGGGAAGATTAGAAATAAGCGTCACACGTGTATTTAGTTAGTGATTTTATATTTAGTCAGGTTTAAAAAATATATCAATGTTCGTAAATAAGTTAAACTAGACATGTTAAGTTCGGCGTCAGCGTCGTATGTTACGCAGACGACACGCTGATCGCCGCGCGCGGGAGGACCCATAGGCAGGCGTGTCTTTTAGGCACGGCTGGGGTGTCAACGATAGTAGGCAGGATCCGGCGTCTTGGTTTGGAGGTGGCGTTGCAGAAGACCGAGGCCGTGATGTTTCACGGTCCTCGTAACCGTCCACCTCCAGACAGTAGCATCGTTGTAGGAGGCATCCGCATCGGCATCGGGCAGACCATGAAGTATCTGGGATTGGTCCTCGATGGCCGATGGGATTTTTCGGCACATTTTCGGCAGCTGCTCCCCAGACTCAAGGGGGCAGCCGGTGCGCTGTCGCGCTTGCTCCCAAATCTCGGGGGGCCTAACGCCACGTGCCGAAAACTCTTCGAAGGCATCGTACGTTCGATGGCCCTATATGGGGCCCCGATATGGTCGGACCGCCTGACGGCCAAAAATGCGGCGCTACTGCGTCAAGCGCAACGCATATTGGCCGTCCGGGCAATAAGAGGATACCGTACGGTGTCCTTCGAAGTGGCCTCGCTACTTGCCGGATCCCCCCCATGGGACCTGGAAGCCAGGGTCCTGGCGTCATTGTATGTATGGCGCAAAGAAGCCCTGGCTAGGGGCACCAGACCCGCGCCTCGCGAGATCGAGGCGTGCCGGTCGGAGCTCCGCCAGGTAGCCGTGGGGGTCTGGGAAGATCGCCTACGACGCCCCAGCGCGGGCCCCGCCACCATTGAAGCGGTGCGGCCCGTCCTGCAAGACTGGCTTGGACGAAGTCACGGCACCCTGACCTTCAGGTTGACACAGGTCCTGACGGGGCATGGTTGCTTCGGAAGGTACCTGTGTCGCCTCGGCCGCGAGGCAACGTCAGGGTGCCATCACTGTGACACAGGCGACGAGGACACGGCGCTGCACACACTCCAGGAGTGTCCAGCCTGGACAGAGCAGCGCCGAGAGCTCGTCGCCCATACCGGACTTGACACCTCGCTCCCGGCCGTGGTACGCACCATGGTCGGGAGCTCCACCGGATGGGACGCCGTCTCCTCCTTCTGCGAGCAAGTCATGTTTGCGAAGGAGGAGGCGGAACGGGAGCGTGAGCGTAATTCCCTGCTCCACTCCCGACAAAGGAGGACGCGTCGGCGCCGGAGGTCTGATTTAGACCTTCGGCCACCGTAAGCGGGCGGCGCGGGTGGGGCCTCTAGGGGTATAGAGGTTCTCACTCACCCGCACATGCCGTCGAGATGAGAGCGCGAGTGTTCCGCGCGCACTCATCTCTCTTCCCGTGGGGCGCGTTACAGACCGCCCCACGCCGAAAAGACCCAGTCGTCGCCGGGGGAGTAGCTCCCCCGGCATTGGAAGAGGCCCAGTGAGCGGGGCCCACGCCTGCCAGGGTAGCGGAGTTGGGAAAACCGCATACACGTAGCCCTGGCAAAAGGCGCAGGACGGAACACCCAGGGGTTTTAGTGGGTATCCCTAAGTGGGGAGTGGCAATAGCGTGGCACCGGTTCTGACCGGGCACGCTAGTGCCACCCCCGATCTGGCGAATCCCACACTATCTCACCGGGTCGCGAGCATCCCCCAGGCTTCTGTGCCTGTCGCGGCTTAGTCCTCAAACGGATTTCCCCTGGCCAAAAAAAAAAAAAAAAAAAAGACATGTTAAGTTGTTTTTGATAAAACTATAGGGTATTTTCAATTAATCATTTTTTTATAATTGAGTACCCAACTAACGACAAAGATGGACGTCTGTTATCTCTACGCGATCTTTCATATTTCTAGGGTGACCAAATACTGACGCGAACTATGATTACAATAGATACTTATTATAACATTAGCTAGTGTGGTAAGTTGGTTTTCTTTTTAATTGCCGAAGCGCAGGAGATAGGCTAACGGCGCAACAGTGACGGAAAGTGGTTACCGCCACCTGTAGAAATTAACAATACCAGGGGTGTTGCCGATTCGCTATCGGTCTCAAAGGAAAATCTGGAACTTGGCTACTGATGCGGAACACAATTCAAGGTGTTATGTTATGCTCTCGTAATGTGAAACTCCTTAGTGATTTTTTTTTATTCGCCTATGTACCTATTTTACCGCACGTTCCGTTCTATGGTGCGTAATTTTAACTTTCGAGCTATATATACAAGGTTCGTAAATGCGTTTTTTGAGCAAATATGTTGAAAAACCTTTTTCGATACATCTCGCTATCCCATTGAAACGATGTTGTTTACCGGGATAAAATGTATCCTAAATATTGACCCCAGTTATAAGGTAACTCTGTGTCGATTTTCATTCAAATTTGTTCAATAGTTTTCACGTGATGCTCTAACAGACAGACATATTGTTGCCTGGATAAGAGATCGCTATAAACGATAAGGCCGCCCATTGTTCTAATACAAATGTATCCATATCAATTGTCTAGATTTAAGTTTATGGTGAACAATAAAGAGTTTTCATTCATTCATTCGTATTTTTCAGACAGTTCAAACAGTCAGACCTTTTACTATATTAAGATATACCCTACATAAATATCTATAGACTGATTTAAAAACAAAAGCTTCTTTCTATATTTTGTCTTCTATTTATAAATTAACAAGTAAGGTCCAAAAAATTGCAAACACCACGACTTCACAAAATTATGATTCGGGGTGGGTACCGTGTGGCTCCCCGCTAGGGTTGTCACAATGCCCGCGCAGCTTCCACTCCGATGGACGACGACAAAACTAACGCGTGCACACCTAATGACACTGCTACCCTGAGTCTTCGGATTGTGTTCATGTAACAGGCAGCTGTATTAGGGTTGAGTTATAAAGTATTTGAACGTTCTGTCGTCTGTTTCAAATAGGACGGTATGTATGAAATTACGTAAACAAAGAATTAAACCTCGTAACAGGTTTAAATTTGTTTTTATATAATAAAAAATCATATCTATTTCGTGAAAAAGTTTACGGTAACGCTACAAGTAACGTTTTACGGATGTGCTAGCCATTTCAAATAGACAATAGGTGAGAAGTCTCATGAGCAACAGTAACAGGGTAATCATTAATTTATAGACTTAATACGATAAATAAATAGGTAAAATAAGGATATAATTATTCGATGAGTAAAACAGTATCTTATGAAAATTAACTGTGATGAGAAAAAAGGATTATAGATAGATAAATAACTCTTTATTGTACTCCAACACAAAAATAAACTAAACAGGCTGGTATGCCGACATTTAACATTTTTTATTTAACAGTTTAATTAGTTAAAATAAAATAATCACTGTTTAGTCATATATTTTTAGCAATTATTTTATTTAAACCATTGGTTAAATGTCGGTGCACACCAGCCTAAATCTTATTGTACAGAAAAGACGGTCTGTTCGCTAAAAAGCGATCCAGACAACCCCAGGAATTAATCGAAATGATACTGGCGATGGTAGTAAAGTAAGAATATATTCTCTGATAATTAAACTATTTTGAAAATGAATTAAACTAAAAAATAACATAAATAAAACGAATTGTAAATTAATATAATCTAAAAATAAACTACAACATAAATATAACTATTCTTACAAAATAACAGTCTATAAGTAATAAATAGACTCCAGGTCGGTACCGGCGAGAAGCATGCCCAAAATGAAAATATTTATATTTTATCAATCAAAGTAAATTTCTTTGATATGGTCCGAAAATAATGTTCAAATCAATATTTCACTTTGTATTTAAGTTTAATTTTGTATTTGAAGCTTGTGAATGTCTAAGGGCCGATTGCATAAGTATGCTTAAATTTGTTTAAGAGACTCAAAACGTATTTAACACCCTTAAATACAATTGTAAACTTCTCGCACAACGCAAAATTTGCGGCTAAATATGTCTAAAGAATTGTCAATACCTTTTGTGTAAAACGTATTTAGTCAGTTTAATATTATTAACTAATTTTATTTAAAGGCGATCGTTATGCAAGCGGCCCTAAACCTTTTCAGAAAAGACGGTCTTGTCGCTAAAAAGGAATCTCTTCCAGACAACCCCTGGAATTAATCAAAATGATACTGGCAATGGTGGTATGCGTAATTTCAAAGTAAGAAAAGACTTATATTTTATCTATCAAAATGACCATTTTGGTCTTAAAATAACTTTTCGCAATTTTTAAGATAGGTACAGCCCTAATGTGACGTGTGATTCCGCTCGCCGCGGCCGCCACGCCATGCGACTTCCCGCTGCGCGATTGTGTTGCCGCCCTACGACATCACGCCTTTGAGCGACACTTTGTTTTGTGCGCTTAATTATCTTGATTAGGGAAGTCGAATTTGTTCAATGGCTTTACTGTTTGAAGTTAAAAACTTTTTTAAAGTGATAACTTCTTATGGGATGGTAAACCGCTTCGTTACGTAACGCGTTACGGTGTCAGTCTGTCTGACTTCCCTTTCTCTCACGCATATGGCAGCGGTAGGCAGGCTATGTTATCACTTCGTTCGGGCGTCCCGAGACGCACACGTCTTTTTTTTTAAATCTTAGGAAAATATTGTTATAATTCAACATAAAAGCGCATAATTTTGTCTGTTTGTATATTATTACATTGTACCCAAAAGATTTATTTGGAACGTTTTTAACGCTTATCGAGCCAATATCTTCTATACAAAATTGTGGATAAAATATACTTTAAAATATTTGAGAGTTTTAACTAATTAATGAAGCATTTTATTCCATTTTTGCTTTTGAATTCCAAATGCTTATCCAACTTGTAATAACATTACTTTCTTGATAAACAGAAGTCTATATTTATTTTAAGTTATCTATATGGGATTTTATTATATCACCATTAGCAAATATTTAATACTACAATACTGAAATTTATTGTAATGAAGTTTAAGCCAATTGAAAATAGTCATAGTTTGTATAGTCAAAACAAAATTGGTGGCCTCTTTTTCACCACATTATACACAGTAGAGTTTCCAAAAACACCGAGAAAGTTGTACATTTATTTCTAACCAGCAGCATTTACATAAAATTTCGTTATTCTTAGTTTGGATATGACGGATTTTTGTACTAACTTTCATCGCCATTTTTAACCCCTCTCAAGTTAGAATTTCCAGAAACAAAGATTTGACATTATTACTAATGTCTCTCACTTTGAAAATTACCGTTTTTTGTACAAACTTTGTTTCAATATAAACTTTAATCTCCTTTTTTAGCCTCTTAAGGGCTGAATTTTCAATCCCTTAGTGCGTATGTACAATATGGAAAGAACCCGCATGCAAGTTTTCACGGTCCTAAATCCAGTAGCCTGTGCGTTGACGTATCAGTCAGGCCAAGCAATTTATGTATAAATTGTATCACTTGATATTCAGTACAGACTTTTCCTTTTCGAAATCACACCAAGATTATTGTGCATAGGTATCAATTCAGCAGATGCATTTTCTATTATTCATAGTGCCCGTACGTTTCTCATCTCCAACTCATCAGCTAAAAGACGGATAAGTTTCCACTACATGAACATATTGTAGACAAGCGCTATTGTCTCTAGGTCTGTCGGCGCCAGAATGGTGCGTTATCTAACAACAAAAATGGTTGGTGTCATATAAAATGAAATGATACGTATTTATTTCAACTGTTAATGTACAATTTGATTTAGGTAATAACTTCTGAGAAGTTACATTAAACTTACAATGAAAAGTTTAGTATGGGTGACAAATTTTACCTATTTTCGTAAGTAGATTATGAAATCTTAAATAAATTTGGTAAGTGTGTGGCAGTGGACAAATTATGTAAAGGTTTGTAGAGATCACAAACTACTACTGTTATTGCTCTGCGGTACCGGAACCATAAAAAAAATTAATAGAAAGTACCCCCATATTATAATTTTACTTAAAGGGCCTTATTGCAATCAATTTCGTTACAAATATTTTTTAAGCTCTACTACCTACATTTTTACAATTTTATAATAATATAGACTAGTGTAATGAAGAAATTTATAAATAATTTAATACAATATAAGAATCCCTTAACTTCTTTTTATAGTATTCTACTCATAGTAGCTCTACGACCTTGCTTTTTCATAAACATACATACATTATAGAGAAACGTTGCTTATATATTTTCAAAACACCGTGAGAAATATTTATTGTCCTTAAAGTGCCTCAAATAATAACAATCTTACTCGTCTTTAACATTATAGCGCAATTTTTTTTTTCAAAAAATCGATCGCTCTTGTAATAAAAACATCAGAGGGGAGTTTGGTGTAAAAGGTGCGGCAGTTAAAAAATGTGAATATAGGCATTTGTAAGAACAATTTGGGTCCATATTAATAGGGTTGCCAGAGTATGGGCATCTACCTAGCGTTCCTGTCATTTAATAAAGTGATGTCAGAAAACTTTATAATATTATATGTTGGAATCTTCACCAAAAAGATTTATTGTGACTAATATAGTGTGTTACTGACCACAGTACCATTTTCATATAATATGAAACATTGATATCCTTTTGTAATTTTTTATCTGTATATTATTTCCCTCCACTAAAATCGGCATTTATTTCGCACGTTCAGTTTTTTATTATTATTCAATATTCAATTTACAGTTCACACAGTTATTTAATATTTAAAGAAGTGTCTACTATTATATTTGTGTAATATTTTCAAAAAAAAATATATATTTTTTTTCCTTATTATTATTTAAATAACAAATAGATAACATAGCGATCCTTCTGGGAACCATACACAGTGATATCGATGATCTAGGCTCCGTATGCTACTTATAGTTTTAAACGATCATAGAACACAATATAGGTTAATTTTCCATCATTGTACTCATCTTTTATGTATTGTAAAACATTATTTTGCCAATAGGATACATTATATATTTAATTTGATAAAGATTTCAATTAAAATCAAGTCATATAGAGTTCAAATAAATTGAATTGGGTTATGTTTATCTTGTAATTATATCAATTTTGTTATACCTATATGGCTTATTAGGTACTAAAACCCATTAATACTTAAACCCATTTTGCCAATAATATTCATTCTCCCTACATATACAGAACAAAGCACTTTAAAATAATAAAGATTAATAGACGAGACCTTTTTAAACTGCTACTCAGATGTATCTGTAATTCTTGCCAACATTTTCTTTATTCAATCTGGCAACCCAACTTAAACCCGTGGGGTGAACCGCGGCTGCTGTTGAAAGAATGATACATCATCAGACCAATAATAAATCACACATGATTCAATTAGAAAAATACAACGAGAGAGCGGGGCGAAAATGTGGCGATTGTGTCACTGTTACCCATTTTGTTGGGTAATTTGACATTTTGTATTGCCATCATCAATCAAGCGCTATTAAAAATACGCTTTATTTTATAAGTTCTCTTAATTTATGTTTGACTAGCGGTAACCCGCGGTTTTATCCTTATTAAATTATTATTCTGCTTCTTAAATCGTAACGTAACGTTGTATAAATACTTTATACTTTATTAAACGAGTCAACAAAGAATGAGATCACACTTATGGATAATAGGGAATATGCATGTAATTCAAATATACTAGTCAATTTGTTTATGTGAAGTTTTTATTGCTGTAGAATTACATTGTCTATCATTATTTTTTATTTAATTCCTTTAATTTACAGATTTTAATTAATAAAAAGTGTTAAAAATGCGTGGGATATTAAAAATCGCAAAACGCAACGCTATGATCAAATAGAAAAGTTAATTCATTTTTATTTTAACATTTCAGATTGTCAACAAAGGCGAACTTATCTACCGCATAGTGCTTTTAGTTTTGTGATTTTATTTATTGTAATTTAATATATATAAGATGGTTTTTCAGATTTTTCCATAGTCTGTAACTATTGAAACTAGTTTTAAGTCTCCATCGTCTGTATAGTCTATTCCAGTTGTCTTTTTTTCAAATAGCTTCAATGTACAGACACGGCATGCTTAGAATTATATTAATATTAAGTATAAGTATAGATAAAAAATGGAACATACAACGAAAAATGTACTTAAATATATTTTGAAAAAACATTCTACAACGTACCTACGACGAAAGACGTTTGAGAGTAAGTCCTCTGCAACTGTTACGGTTACGGCTTGCAGGTGAGTACGCGGCTTAACAAAGGTCCATGCAGCGAGTATTTTCATATTTTTAAACATGTTCAGGCATAGTCTATGTGTCGCTTGTCTATTTTCATTTTTTAGCGTCGAACCAAAACAGTAATATCCCATCAACACAAGCTATTTGGCGCACTCAATAACTCATTGCTGAAAATATAACGGTCGGGGGAGTGGCGAGGTCGTGTCACGTGCCGGTAATGAGTCCAGTCGTCCCCCATGCCTAACCATAGAATAAATAAGAGAAGGTTCAGTGCGGTCCAGGCGATCTTGGGCGAGAGTTGTAGGGTGATTGATGTGTTGCTATGCGCTTTATATTCAAAGATGTAAAAACTATACGTTACATCGTACTGCGTTATACTGACGATTTCTCCTACTGTAATATACAGATTCTGAAAGCAGTAGCGGTGCTAGAGTAAATGGAGATGTCAACATCATCAGTTTTTTGAGGCCTCTTTCATTTTTCAGGCAGAAAAAAAAACAATAAAGCAAATGCAAAAAATATTATTTGATAAGAATCAAATATATTTTTTTTTTAGATTTTAGCCTAGCTGACGATATGTCATAGTTATTCAACGGCTATTTTCACTTCAATTGACCGATTTATGACGAAGGTGGTCTCTCTTGGATCATCGTACTTCTCAAGAGTTGCCAGACCACTTTGCGACTCTGCATAAATATCTATTACTTACGCGTACAGAAATAATAGTAATAATTGTTGTAGGCACTATATTTTCTATAATATTATTTAACTTTTTTGCGAGGCCCCTGCAACCGTAAATCAGCGGTCGCCGTTGCTGCAATCTACACTCTCGCATCTGGTTGAAGGAAGTGTTTAGTATCAATCGACGACAACGACGTAAGGGCGACACTCATTTTCAGGTTTATCTCGAACGTTTATATTAATTCTTGTATTTCACTAAAAATATTGTATAAAAATATATCACTCATCATTATATTTATATCATATTCTAATTAGTCTATTTACGAAAATTAAGTAATGTGTGTGTTTAAAAGACCATTACGATTAAAAGTCGTAATTAAAATGTAAGTTAATATTATTCGAATATTAACTCATCTTAAAAACTTAGTAAGAAATGAAACTATATCTAGGATAACGAAAATCTATGAGTAGAATTTTATTTTATATTGAGTGATGCTTGTGTCAGTATTTTGTGCCCCAACTGACACATCGCTCGCTATAATTGTAACAGTGGAATTTCACACATACAACGCGCACATACTTCTGATTATTTGGATTTATGACGTCACATTTTTCCCGATAGGCTCGCAGTCGTTGTACATTCAAAAAAAGCGAACACTATGTGTAAATATTTACTATTAAATTCTCGATGTTTATTACTTATGTCGTAAATATTTCGTCTAACGATGGTTGAGAATGCCTAATATACAGATTCACATAAAATGCGCTTCTAAGTGGTACTTCAAAGGTGATGTATGTCGAAGAAAAAAAACGTATAGATACGGTTAAAAATTCAAATTAGAGTTTTTTGTAAGATATTGATTGCTTTAAGCAAGAATTGTATATAAAAGTAAAAAAAATTAAGAATGTTAATTCCTGGGCTCCAAGTCTGTAATTTTCACAAAAAATTACTTTTTTTTTTGCAGGAGATCAGCAGACAGGCAGACGGCCCACTTGATGGACAACGGTTACCATCGCCTATGGACATTTGCAACACCAAAGGTGCTACGAATGCGCTGCTGCTCTCTTTAGGGAGCCTGGAACCTGGTCACTAATGCCGGAACACAACACAAGGTTGTTATGGCGACATACTCTAGACCAGGGGTGGTAGCCATCCAGTCGGGCAAATGCCCTACCACCTGGCTGTGGGTTGTTTTGTCGCCTCTTACGACAGGCCGCCGGGCCGCAGGAAATTGTATTCTTTCTCCGTTCCTGCACGGATAATTACTATGTCAATGCGAGCTAAGATCCATTGTAATGGTCAAATACCCGTACTCTCTAAAATTCATATTAAATTAGTGTCGGTCAAATCAAGATTGACTCGATACTAAGCCGAGATGTTTTGATAGAGATGGTTGACTACCAAAATCGTTAAAAGTTACAATTCCAATTCGATATGATTGCTAATTTTAATTACACTCTCGGGGTTTTGAGCTGCCACAAAAACTTCGTTCCTTGGTCTTAACCAAAGATTTACCATTGGGCTAAGACTGGGGTGGGCCTTATCCATTCTTGAATATAGGTATTGAATAAAACCCATTTCAATTTTATGTTGACTGTTACTATTTGTGAAAAGAACGTTGATGGAAACAAAATTGTTTAACCACTTTACAAGGCTTTTAACATAATGTATACCAATTATAGAAGATACAATTTTAAGTGTATAATCGCTTCCTGTTCGTACTATAGAATCTCTTGTGTGTTGATCGCATATTAAGCTTAATGGCCGCGAGCGTTTACCGGATTTGCACTATTTGCGCAATGCTTACTGCCCTTAAGGAAGCCGGCCATAGAGTAACGAACGTATTAGAAAACTTATAATAAATAAAATATTTAAGCATTATAAAAATAGCCTATTTTCTAAGTTTAGTATTAGTAATAATATTAATTCAAGTCGGATTTTTTTTCTAAGAAACTTTTCTTTTGACTATAAGTCAACTTAAACTATTTGCAACTGAACACCCGCTATTTGAATGGCAACGGGAGTGCAATCCCATAGATTTTTTGAAAACTGAGTTTATATTTTTATCAATAGCAGATGATACTTAAATAATAAAAACGATTGAACTAATTATTTTTTAAAGAGTAATTTAATAATGCTTAATATGCTAATGAAGCTTGATTTTAATACAACAGATCATAAAATATTAATCCTGTTACACTACACCAAACAAAGTATAGTGGCTATTTTTCAACGATCTTGCTAATTAGAACTATTATCACTTTTTAAGAATATCCCTACTAATATTATAAATGTGAATGTAAGTTTGTTTGTTACGCTTTCACGCGAAAACTACTCAACCGATCATCATGAAACTGTAGACATATTCTTGGAGGTACTAGAAGTAAAATAGGATACTTTTTATGAAAAAAAAAATCCACACGGCTGAAGTCGCGGGCAGAAGCTAGTAATAAATAACAAAATTCGTCCATTTCATTTTGTAGATTAACCATTATGACATTAATTTATTAATGCTGTCTGTTCCATTCTTAAGCGTTAATCATTTGGCCGGAAGGGATTTGCCGAACTCAAGTGGCTAATTTGTAGCAAAAATTATACTTATAAAAGTAAACCCCTTTGTAAAGGACCCTCTATACTTTAACGGCGAATATTTAGTAACATTGCGGAAAAATGTACTGCAATAACAGCGTGATACCATATTGAAGTGGCTTAGGCTCTTTAAGTATAGTGAGTAGGTTTCAGTAGAGTACCTTTTGTTAGGGTGTAACGTATTTTTGATGTTTGAACATCGCATCGCAATATTTGTGTATCAAGCCAATAGTTACAAATATTCAACTTTTAGTATTATCTTTAAGCAAATAAAGATCAAATGAGAGCCAGGTCTGTCTGTACAGCTACTTACCTTAGTGTCAGACAAATTGTAGGTCTCTATTTTATTTTTAAAAAAACTAGCACCAGCTTAGTTATAAGCACACTGGCGTCTCTAACAAAAAGGACGCGTGTTCGAATCCTGATCGGAAAGCTTGCACGTCGGTCGGGATCTTGAATAGGAGTTTGGTTCAGAACAAAGTTTATATTATCAACGAAAAGAAACTTTTACAATGCCGTGTTCTGCTCGCGGCTCGACACAATTCTGTCTTCAATTGTTTGGGAGCATTCTACGAGTTTATTTAAAACTAGCTTCTGCCCGCGACTTCGTCCGCTGGGTGCGGTTTTTTAACTATCCCACGGGAGTAGACTAATTTTTTGGGATCAAAAGTATCCTATATGTTGACCAGGGATATAAGCTATCACCATACAAATTCATGTAAATCCGTCCAGTCGTTTCGGAGATTAGCCGGTACAAATAGACAGACAAATAGAGAAACAAAAAAATTAAAAAAATTGAAATTAGTTCTATTTCACTTCTTACATCCCTCTGACTCGGTTTTTGGCAAAAAAAATTATTGTACAGAAATTTTACTTCTACAAATTTATTTTATTTTTATTAATTTATACTCGTATGACGACTAAGGAGGTCATAGGTTACTACAGTACCTATACGAAAAACAAAGGCACTAAAACTATATTCCATGATTTGTTGGAATTATAAAGAACGATTAACCCTTTGAATGCTCTCAGGGTTCAGAGACCGACATTTGGCTGCAATTAGCCGATCAAATGTAGCTGTTTAAAGTTCGGCCCTTGACGTCGTCGGTTCCAACGTTTCCTTCCGCCCATCGATTAATGTAGCCACCCGCTCATTTGGCCACATGTGATGCCGAACAATTATGTACCATTGTAACTGATAGGGTTATGTTGGGCTTTATTAATTGCTTACGAAATAATACCCTTAGTCATAATAGTTACACGAGGTTTATGGGCTCATTGAACTGAATTTAAAAAAGTGTTTTTATAATGCGATTATGTAAAACACTAGATAGATAGATAACAATTTATTGCACACCAAAATATACAATTACAGAAACAGACCATATTTACAATATTTTCTAGGCAATAAAATTGGCGGTCTTATCGCTCAAAGCGATCTCTTCCAGGCAACCTAAATGAGAAATATTTGAATAAGGCGAAATAGGTGGTGCAGAAAAATGGCAATAATAATAATGACATAAACATTCATAACTAATTTAAATATATATACGAATACATACATATTATATATATATATATATATATATATATATATATATATATATATATATATATATATATATAATACATAAATTATTATAATAAATAAAATAATACAATAAACAATATTTTTAATTTAAATACTTACATACTACTTAGGTACCTTTCTTTTCATATACTTAAAAAAATCTCTATTAAGATACCTATACCTTAGCAGTACGTAAACCCGTATCATTAATTATTATGATGATTAAAAAAACTACATTAAATCTTTTATTGAAGATATCGTTTTATGACCTTACTTAATTACATGTATGAACAAATAAGTGTTAAAAAATCTAAAAAAAACAGTTAAATAAATCTTTTATCTATAGTATTTAACATTCTAAGCACGTCCTGTCTGTACATTAAAGCTATTAAAAGACAACATCTGGATTACACTATATAAACGATGGAGAACACCATGCAATTGTTTTTTAGTTTTCTTGTCTGTTTGTTCGGGATTTACGTAAAAACTACTGGGCTGATTTCGATGTTATTTTCGCTGATCGACAGCAAATTTTGAGACTTAAAATTTGCCCTACTTTTTATCCCGGGAATCCCGCGGGGATTTTTCTGTGAATGATTAAAATGTCCAAATTAAAAAAATCGAATTCCAAAGTGATTTTTTTACTGAGCAATAGCAAATTTTATGTAATAAAAAGTTTGATATTTTTTTATCCTAGGAATTTCGCCTGAATTTGCCCGGGAGCAATTTGTAGCTGTTCGAATGCATTAAAATTAGCTTATTCCGACACAGGTTCACTAAACGATAGCTTACAATATATTTAAAAGCTGTGGTATTTGTATCCTGGAACTCCGCAGGAATTTCAAGTCAAGCGTGGACGGAGCCGCGGTCAATTTAAACAAATTGAAAGTTTTGATTTTCAACCACTTAGCGAAAACAAGATTAAAGACTGATTGTGTAAATGATGAAAGATTAAAAATATAAAAACACAACACAAACACTTTTGCAGAGTCGTTTTACAAATAATATGACATGTGTCTGTAAATATTTTATTAAACGTACCAGTATATCTACTGAACACATGTAGATTTATTTATTTATTTATTTAATTTGTTTGAAAAACATAAAATTAATTATATTCGTAAATATAAAACACAAAATGAATACATATATCAATCAAGTTTCCACTATAAAATAATTTATATAATAAAAATAAAAAATTCACGAACTTCTGTTTGTCCATACTTTGGTATATAATAAAGAGTTTTTGTCGTAAGTGATTCTCCAAAGGCGGCTGATTTAGGTCCCACATATTAATTAACTTATCTCCAAGGAATAATTTTGAAATGCGAACGAATTGTCAGTCAAACGTGGCAATGATTCAATTCACAAAACGGATTGAGACGGTAACTTTTTTCACCGCGCGGCTTTCTGGCATTACAATGCAGTAAATCGCAGTACCCGAAAGTCGGTAAATAGGCAACAATAGGGTCCACAATACCCAATGCCAATGTTTGGTCCAAAATAAAAGAACGTCTTAGAATTTGACTGCATTGTGCGCAAGGAGCATTGTCGGTGTTAGTGCACGGCCTTGCACAAAACCGCTCGGTAGCTGTCGGCTTATATCTCAAAGGGGATGTTTGCCTACAATATTATTTTATTGCCGTAATTGAGGGAGATTTTGTTTTTAGTTCTTCATTGTTTTGTTCTGTTTGATACCAAGTCGCTACTCATAAGGTATTTGAGCTTTCTATTTTATTGAAGTGTCTAAAGTAGAACGTCGTCATCTCTCTGTCGTTTAATGCTGAAACTACCTGTTACCATCAAAATGGAGTATTTCAGATGTTACAAATGTGCTATAGTAATAATATCTCAACGGTTGAAAATTCGCTTTTTAACTGTCTTTAATAGAGGAGAAGGCTCTCAAATGGTCGAGTAAATATATTTTTTTCAAATTAAAATTCAATTAATTTCTTTAGAATGTAAATTGACAAATTCTATTGGATAGATACAAATTGAAATGGCTGTGGACCGGTCACGTCTGCCGTAGAACCGATGGCCGATGGAGCAGACGAGCCCTGGAGTGGATACCTCGTCTCGGAAAGCGTAATGTCGGACGCCCTTCAGTCCGATGCACCGACGTCCTGTGCAAGGGCGCCGGTAGGCGCTAGATGAGGAAATCAGGGACGTGGCGCCATCTTGCGGAGGCCTACATCAGGCAGTGGACTGCCCATGGCTAACGACAATAAAATTGATCGCGGCTGCTTTAATCAGTCGTATACCTTTAAAATTTAAGGGTGCTTTCAAAACCAATGAAATTATATTACATATATGATGCCTAATCACAAACTACCGATTTCAAAAACGGCTTCACAGTATTTGATTGATAATATAATAGTTGAAATTGTGGGACGCCGAACTTTAGAATAGAGATTGCATGCTATCAACAACATATTCCCGTTCAACCTCTAACAATTTCAATCATCAACTTACATTTCCCTATAAAACCTTTATAGTTAACAAATTGCGGTTGAATATCATTTCCCAACAATCACCCCGTTTTTATATTTTTGAGCTAAAAATACCATCATCAATTAACAAGCACAATCAAAATCGAATCTTTAACAGGGATGTTTACGGCACCATAGTTTTCTTAACAATACAAGTCTCCCAAATTGTACCTATACTGTCATGGTAAGTAATGTGTTATTTTCTTAGCCTATTTTAAATTATTTGAAATTAAAATGGTCATGGACTGAATGTGTAATCGTTTAGTTTTTCA